>VXBX01002101.1:760815-840278 GCA_013400415.1 Scytalopus superciliaris
AAAATTTAAAAAAAAAAAAAAAAAAAAAAAAACAAAAAAACCAACAACCTAAAGGAGGACCAAGATTAGAAAATTAAAATCACAGGCTAATCTCAGTATTTCTGAATAGTCAGGGTTAACGAGCACATACTACTGGAAAAGATTCCAAGACAACAGGGAGAGAACAGTTAAAAATCAATTAGTAGAAATCACTCTGCTTTAAATATAAAAAAATATGCATAAAAAGAAACAATGTCATAAAACAAAAAAAAAATTTAAGAGACCATAAGAAGTTATATTTTCAATAAAGCTATGCTGATATCAAAACTGTGTTTTAAACCCAGATTTCTCCTTTCTTCAAAGATAATATTCAAAAGCTCATGGTTTGTGGCTGTACAAATAAAACAACCCTTGAATACCATTTCACATTATTCCCTTTTCTCCCTCTTGGCTTCTGTGATGCCACTAAACCTAGAATGGATTTGAGTTCAGAAAGATCTACTGGCCTGTCAACTTTCAAAATATCCATCAAGGCATTTTTGTAACACATTGGGGCGAGGAAAGGGGAAACCAGATTTGAAGGACTTGTCACGGCTCGTAGTAATTTATGACATGAATGGAAAGTGCCTCTGACAGTAAAAAACTGCTTGCCATGAAACTGTTTTGCAGTGAAATAAATACTACAAGCTAAACTGGGATGCCAAACTTCTGGGCAGCATCTTACCAGGGGCTGTGCAATCCACTGCCCTCTTTTGTCTCTAACTTTGGCCACCTCTGAGAATCTCAATCTGAGAAGATTAACAATAATCAGTGGAACTGTCCCCAGGAAAAGTAAGAGCCATCTTCACTTTCACCCTTCACTAAAGGCACATCCTGCCTTATTTTAGTATTGCTCATGTTACCACAGCTCACAGACGTACCAACAACAGCAATTCTGATAAATCTGGCACCACAGACACACGCAGGGGGGTTGTAAAGCCGTGAGAAATCATCTTCTAATCTCACTGGATGACACAGGAATTCTTTCTGTCCCTCATTTCAAGGTCAAGAACTGAGAGTACTTGATTTCTGGCAAAGGTAGGAGTCGAGTCCAAGTCTCCCAAGTGCCTTAATTATCATTTGAATTCAGTAGGACTAAAACATCACATATAACAACAAATATTAGCAAGTCTAATAAAGCCTACAGATAAAGACGAGGAAACACTAGGACTGGCTAAAAATTTCCCATGTTGGAATTGGAAGAGCTTTGTGGAGATCTGGGTTTTAATAAAAGGAAGCTTTAGTAGAAATGTTCTTTTTCTGGGAAAAAAAAAAAAAAAAAGCCAAAAAAAAGATAGTGTGGATAACATCACAAATAAATAGCTTCTAGCTCTGATAAATAGCCAGGCACAACATTACATTTACAGAGAACACATTACTTTACTGCTGTTGTTATTTCTACAGAAATAGGTTTGTCCCAGTATTGTCATGGGGCAGCCTGATCTTCCCCAGGAGTTTTGGGTCAGAAAGGAACACACAGGATGAATATGCCAGCAAGGATTGCTGGGCAAGTCAGGGAAGTGATGCAGTGGAAACACAAGGCTATGAGGCAAGGAGAGGGCACTTCAAAACAGGCAGAGACACTTCAAAAGAGGCAAAGACAACCCAACATGGAGGGAACAACCAAAGAGCTCGGAGCCAGACTGGTGAGACAAGGTGAGTGGTGGGCTCTGAAGAAGCAGGGACTCTTGTGAGCAGGCACAGACAGAAAAGGATGGCTGAATTTTGGGGACTTAGACCTCACAGAGATCCTAATAACTGGCAATCATTTCAGCACAATGTTTAGAGCACGTAGAACAAATGAGACAGACAATGTGCTTTCCTGTCTTACCCTGCAACTGAAGGATGTTTGAGGAAACTGAAACAACTCCACACCCACTGAAGTGGAAAAGGGGTTACAAACTGCTGCTGTGGCTCAGTGCAAGGATTATCCAGCCAGCACTGAAAAGAATTCAGAAGAAGAGTCAGGATTAGGTGCCTCACAGCCACCAGTCTGTGGACTCTTCCCAAACACAACTGAGAGTGGAAAAAGAGTCAGCTGTGAGAAAAGAGTCAGGGACTCGTTTCATAAGCCCCGTGGCACGTGGCTGTCTGGAATTGCAGGCAGCAGGTTGGGGCACTGTTTGTTCATGTTTTCTCCCTAAATCTGAAAACTGCAATAACATTTCATACTCCCAAAGACAACTCAGAAGCAGAGAAAAGACAGCCAGAGGGATCCATACAATGACCTCCATTTGTGAATCCTTTTATTCCTTATCTCTCTCATTTAATCAGTGAGGGTTATTAATGAAAACAACCCCAGATTTTATTGGTCCTTAATGCCAGGGTTGCTTTTAAAACTTATTCAAAATATGCCAGTATGCAAGTCATCTTATTCAGTCAAGTAAGACTGAGACTAAGTTCCAGTGCTAGTAGTGAACCCAAAAAATTGTCTTTGCCACGAAAACTTTGAGTTTTAAATAGTGAACATTACCTTAGGCTATGTCTCTGTTTTCAAGTTTCAGCTGTTTATCTTTTTGATTGTTCCAGAATTCAATTTTTAAACTGAGTTCGATCAGATTTGGATGATTTTATGTATTTGTCAGCCCAAGGTCAGGTTTGGATGAGTGCTTTATTAGTTTAAGGGTTTTAACAAGTAGCATAGGAGCTGGGGATTCCATTAGTAGCAGACAAGCCAAAGTATTTTAATACTTTGGATGTTTTTTGGGATCCAAGTGTGTTTTGGTTGCTATGGAATGAAATCTCCCACAGAAAAAAAAAACCACCCTAGGGCACTAAGTCCACATTCTGGGGATGTACTGGCAGCAAAAAAATAACACTGTGCCAGTTGTAGGCTTTTGCATTTTTACAGTGTTTTGCATGCACAGGAATGGAACCAAGATAAATGGTTGCAGATGGTTGAAACCAGAGTTCAGAAAACAAACTGAGTTTACCTTGTGCATCACACATCCACACTGCAGATGTTCCTTGGTTAGCAGGCCCTGCTGAAACAATTCTAAACGATTGCTTGTAAAACCAGCTCAGGGATGAAACCTGCTAAGGTCATTAGAATATCCCAATTTAAAAAATATCAGCAGCCCCAGCTCGTTTTCAAGGCTTTCTGATCATGATGTAATTGGAGCTTTTGCCTTCATCTTCCTTTGGGTTCCCTCTCTTTCCTAAAACACTGATGGAAAACAACCTAATGAGGGTTATCCCTCATCACAACACAACAGAACATAATCACAACACTTCAGGACATAAATGAAGACAGGCAGGTATTAGAGGGGACCATCACACCTCCTTAGAATTAAAACCCACCAAAAGAAGATCCAGATTCCCACTTTTTCTCCAATGAGGACAATTCATGTTCAGAAAGGGGTCTATTAGGATAGGAAAAGATTTGGGGAGACAGTATGGAAAACCTGTATGAGGAAGGCTCATACAGACTCTTTAGGACTTGAGCTTCAAAAAGGGATGACACAGAATTCATTTCAGGAGTTTATAGAATTATGAGTGGACTGGAAGGGCAGGACAGAAATGGACTGTTCACAATCTCTTCCAATATAAGAATGAGAAAGGTACATTCAAACAAGCAATAGGAAGTTGTTCTTCAAGTAAGAGAAAACAAACGTGTGGAACTCCACCAAAGGCATTTTGAACACAAGGAATTTATGTGACTTCAAAGACAGGCTGGGCCAGGGCTGGGAAGAGAGACCCAGTCCAGAGATTCTGAATTTGTCCACGTCTCTCAGTGACTCCAGATCTAGTGCCTGCCAGTGCATTTTCCCAGGATGTAGCACATCACCTGATTCCAAATAGTTTTCCTTGTTCTCACTATTAAGTGGCACCTCTGTCTCCTGACTGCCCAAAATGCCCGAGCCTGTGGTTATCAAGGACAGGCATCAGATAAAGATGGCTCTTCTCACTTTTGGATGCCTGTAATGTAAGAAGAGGTCACACACTGATATAATAAAGGACTTCATAGGGGATTTCAGCAGCTTTGAGTAGATTAGTAAGTAGTATTCAAGCATGAGAAGGAGGCTTAAGGAAAACAAAAATTACCTGGGAGAGGAGTTAGTTCTTCTCTGAAATTAATAGCTCCTTGAAGGGTAGTTAGAAACAAGAAATGCCTCAAGACAGAAGTGCATAGAGGAAGCATATTTATGTAGCAACACAAATAGTTTAGGGAAAAGGAATTCTGAAGTGCCATAAAGTATTGCTTGTTTCTAGTAAAAGGCCTTGTTTACTAGGTAGAAGAAAATTCAGTAATAGAAAACAAAAAAAATTTAAAAAATTCTCTGCTAAACTTAAGATTTATCCCTGTAAATCCAGGAGGCAGAAACTATGGGGCTTGTAATTCTGCACATACACAGACTCAAAGCCAACACTCTCAGGGTATTTTCATGTACAAGAGTTCACAACCAAAATGGAGCTTAACCTGCTACTGTTCATCACTGAGAGACTCCAGTCAGGTTATTCAAGGCTTCCTATGATAAGATTAATAACAAGGGACACTCTGAGCCTGGAGCAAAGCAGCATCTAGGTCAGGGCAGGATAACTTCCAGTCTATCACAATGGCTTCATGAACTTCAGAAGCTAAAGTAGATGCAGAGAGGTACTGAATAACTCAAAGTTGTCAACAGTTACTCAACCCAGCATATATTTTCAAGTATTGAGGAATTCAGAAGGGCATTTTGATTATGGAACTCAGGGGAAATGGCTTATTGTTCACTTCAAGAGGAACATTGTGCACTCATTGAAAGGTACCTTTTGCTGCACAGAATTTCTCAGTGACAGAAGAGGGGATGTTTAGTGTAGCTCATGTAGGGGAAAAAAGTGTTCTTGCACTAAAGAGACACCAGTAGGTTTTGGAACAGCAAGTCATATTTCCCCCTGTTCATGGTGGTGGGGGGGGCATGAAGCCCATTGACCCGCCTTTCAGAGCAACCCGTGCCTCAAGTTGCAGAACAAAATTAATTCCTCTTTGTGCTACACAATACAAAGAAAAAGAAGAAAAGTAGGCAGGACCAAGAAGTAATGACAGAAGAGAGAGAGATACTTCTGGAGGAGTAACTTTTTCCAAAGATCAGCAATCTCACTAAACAGATATTCACCCACAGCATTTGCTTCCGTAGCCTCCTATGACAGCAAGTTCCTGTGCTGGGTGAGAAAGCATTTCTTTTTTGCTGCCCCATATTCACTGCCATTGATTTCATTGATTGACCCCTTTAAATCAGTCAGTGCAAAAATATAAAGGGCATCTGATGGGGTTCCAGAGTGACAAAAGTGGACATAATATAGCCTAATGGGACAAGCTGCTGAAGTTTGAAGATATTCCCAGTTCCAGACAGATACAAAGGGTGAACTGAGACAATCCCAGGCCCTTTGTTCAGACCTTTGTGATATGGCACCACCTTGTCCACTCCTCTCCCACTGCTGTCCTTCAGTATCTTCCAGGTGTCAGATGAAGGAGGAAATTGATCCCTTTAATACTCACATTGAGCATGAAGGTCATTGATGGTTCGCACGACTGCTGAAAACCTGTGGGGAGGAAGTTCCAACACTCCAAAGTCTCACCCATCTTTCACCTGTGGCATTCCCAGTGCCCACACCAAGGAGCTGGAGAACATTGAGCAAACCCTTACAGTGCCATCAGAGTAGCGGCATGAGGACAGCTGCTTTTTAAGCACAAGCACAGGTTGCTCTATGGATTTTCACAGCTCCTCCAGCTCATGGAGCACATGCTGCTCTCTCCGAGGTGCAGTTGCTGACAGGAGCTGATGTTTTCACAGGTTGCTTTCTTCCTGGAACAAGGTCAAGGCTTGAAGGGCCGCCAGGAAATCAGAAGGATCCTGTCTTTCATGCATAACTCTTAATGCTTTTTTTAAGTATGACATCACACCTTACAACTCAAGAGAGCTCCGTGGTGTGACACGGCAATGCAGGCACTGAGCAGCCACTGCTGTGGGAAATTAACAACTTCAAACAAAGCCTGATGTGCTTTCTTCATTGAAACTCCTCATTCTCTTCACAGGGTCCTCTTTGTAATTAGATGAATGTTTCAGTCTTCCAGGCAGATACAACTGAAGGCACCAGGAGCATGCACACCACCTAAATTCAGCACGACTGTAGGTGTCTCACCTGGGTGACTGCATTCATTACCAAACACTGGGAAGACACAGGCTTTGCCAAAGAGGGATTCACCACCTGATACTAAAAGCAAGGTTTCTCCACTGATTATATGGGAAGCAAAGAGAAACTTGCCTTCTAACTAATCATTTACAGGCAGTGTCACCTGTCTCAGTGTCTCACAGTATTATAGCAGCAATTTGTGTATGTTTATAGGAGTGATTTCCTGCACAGAAAAGAAACAGAAAGGTGTAGAATTGTTTGCATAACACTGGTTTAAAGATCCCCCTGGATCATCATTGGTTACATGTGCTCACACAGCACTGTATGACAAAGTGGGGACAAGAAAACGGGTTTTATCACCTTGTCAAAAGTTTGCAAGAAAATTCTCTGTCAGGGAAAAGTGCACACTTACAACTTATGCTTTAGCAACACTGAGTCTGGAGACGTGAAAGAAATAAATAGAAGCAAGTTCAAGAACGCACCAAGCTAGATAGCTTCTTTTATGTCATCTGTCCAGGTTGTCAAGCTTCCTATAAAAGCCTCATGTGAAAACCCTGGAAAAAAGAAAAGACACAGCTAGACAATCCTACTAATGCAGATTATAAAGTAGTTCAGTATTTCTGAAAGCAAAGATTCCATGTAGGAGTATGGAATGTAATACGTGAAATCCCTTTCCAGCACCAGGTAAGCAGAATAGTGGAAGGACCATTCCATTTCACACATCTTACCCTTCCTGCACTACCACACGCAGAGCAAACTCCCAACAGTCTGCTCTCTTCATGGTTTCTGCTCTGGGAATTAAACCAGAAAAAATTTTAGCATCCCAGCAACAAAAGGAAGCCTGACCTCTCCTACTCCTTTGTAACACACATTACAGGAGTGAAACTACGTACTTAACTCCCAACTCGTCCCTCATCTTCATTCTTTTATTTCCATAAGAAAAACGTCCCCGCCACCTAAGCATTCCTACTGCTGCATCCCAAAGTGTGAAGAGGAAATGAACACATGATGAAACATTTGCCCTGCAGGTGCCCAGCTGAGCTGGAACCTGTTACTGTCCATCTGCCCAGGTCTTTTGCTCTGTGAGACACATAAAGTTACAAGATTAAGGACCATCTACTTTTTTTAATGGTCTTTAGGAACCTATGAAGACAAGCACAGTAATCTCTACAAGAACTGGGAAGCAAAACAGTTTTGCTTATGGAGACTCAGAGTAGGATTCATTATATCCCAATACATTCCTCTTTTCCTAGAGCTCACTGAAGAAGCTCTAACTTGTTCCTGTTTTTAAGGGCCTGGCAAATCTCATTCAAAGTCTCCACAGAGCCTCTGTCACATCTAGAAATCTTTGCTGTGCAAGATCATCCTTCCAAACAAATCCTATTCCAGATACATTGGTAAAATCTAGTAGATAATACAGACATCCCTTCCAAAATGAACTGACCAAAATTTTACCTGCGTTATTTCTCCCTTTCCCATGCTATTCATCACCTCTAGTTCCATACACCAAAAGCCACAAACCCATATCTCTGCCTCCAGAATTACAATTTTGCACATTTGAAATGCTGAAAAACACACCTTAAACTTCAATAAAGGTTCTAGAAAATAAAATGCTAGAGGACTATTTATGGTGATTAGTCATACATCCCTGCAACAGCTCTCTCCCCGTTTCTGCTTGGTTTATGATCACCTAAACAATGGTATGACCAAAACTTGGCACAGAGTCACAACACCAGGTAGGTATTTCCATAAGTACCTCCAAATCCCACTGCTCCTTTCATCATTTAAAGGGACTTTTGAAGGCCAAACATTTTTCCTGAACAGCCAAAGTATATTTTATTTACATTTAAGTAGTAAAATTATGATTCTGTTGCCTTATGCTTTGCATATTTATAACTTCTGCGTTTTTTACTTGCAATTTGAAGACATAGCACATACTGAATTTATTTTAAATGGTTTCCTATTCAACCCCCCCCCAAGCCACAGTAGCCAGTACTGAGGTTAAATTCTCCCTTTCAGAATAAACAAGCCTTGAAGCTCTCATTTCTCTCTGACTTATCTCTGATCTGCTTGAAAAACCTGACCAGATCCTTCTTTTCGTCTCACAAAAATTCACGCCAAGAGAAGTAACATCCTCACAGCCTGTCAACACTTAGAGGCTAAACAAAGAAAGAAACAGAGCAAGAAAACAGGCATGGAAAGCTTTTGTGCCCCTCTTCCCAAACTAATATTCCCAAAATGTGTTCGGCTAGAGGGGGAAGGGCCCATTGTTTGAGCTAACACATCAGCCCATGTGATTATTTAACTAACTATCTCCATCCCCAGACATATCAAACGGAAGGCAATGCCAGCTGAAAGTATTATGTAGCCTTCAGTGATGTGAAACATCTAAGCTCCAAGGCATACGGTTTGGCTGGAGACTCCAGCTGGCACTGGTAGTTTTATTGTACTGTGAAAAACATTAAAGTCCTCAGATGCCCTGCTGATCATGGGATCTGAGAAACTTTCCCTTTCCTGCCTGACATGTGCTCGCACTGCAATTAACACACTCCTCCCTCTCTGTTCCCTCCCTGCACATGAACACTGAACACACACACACACACACACACACGTGCCCACGTTATTCCATCCTGGAATGCTTGTGTTGGGAGTCCCTGCCCTGTTGTGCTTGGGAGGGGGAGCTTTGGCCAAGTGCTAAAAAATCTGGTACCTCAAATTTCACTTAGAGGTGGCTGCGGCACATGTAGAGACCATTAAGGGTTGTGTTTTGCTTCCTAACTTTTCACACTTTTGCCTCCCTTTATGGCATGTTTATTGGCCTTGAAGGGCGACGAGGGATAACATAGGAAACCAAAGTCCTCCTTTCAGCTCTGACTCAACTATTGTACACCTCAGCCTCATTTAAGGGCAAGTTGCACCGGGCATGGTGGGCAGGCAGTGTGAGCAACTGGAACCATTAATCCCTGCTCACATCTGATTTTCGGCAAAATCTAAGCCAGTGGGCCCAGGGTAGTTAAATGTGCAGCTTGGGCAATTAAAAAAAAAAAAAAAAAAAAAAAAAAGGTTACAGATGAATATTACTTGGTCTGCAAACAAACCTGCAAGGGGTTTTGGAGACTAGTGCCTTGAGGATTACAGCTTATTTGTGGAGCTTTAACAGGAAACTGCTAATTATGACACCTGCACAACTTTCCTTGAATTAGGCCCTGGGGATGCACTGCCTTGCCTATAGATGTTAGCCAAGGCCTCAGGCTCTTAATCCACAGCCATCACCTAAAGTGAGAACAGAACAGCCACAGGGCATTTGCAATGTTAGTTAGGAAAGGGTATTGCACCATTTAAACTGGATTTTTCCTTCCAACACAAACTACTTGAGTTTTGAACACTCTTCCAAGGAGTTATGCCCTTCAGGCTCTTGTGAAATCAGCAGGCTGAGCCATTAAAATGGCTTCCACTCAAAGGGAGTATGTACTCAGCACCACAAAACTGTTGGGAAAACAGATTTGAACTACAGGAATTAAAGCAAATAATCTAATGGATATGATTGTAAAACAAGGGAAATTCACACAGAACCAGTGTACCACTGACTCTCTATTCCAGTTTAAAATGGATATGTGTTTCTCAAGCCTTGCCTTGGCCCTGAAGCTGAGATGAACGCTAATTTCCAGACTTTAACAACTAAGATTTTAGCATTTTCTAGAGCTGCTCTGCTTGCACAGTCCATGCTTCTCAGTGCACAGCATTTACTTTGTGAAGACAAAAGCCAGGATTTTGTTCAATAAAGTTTGACTTGAGCATTTAAGTCAGGCGGTGGTTTACACAAGATGGACTTGCAAAACCAGACGGGCTTGTGTGTCTTGCAAAAAATTGAGGTTCTTAAAACTGTATGAGCAGCCACATTCTGGGTGAGACTTTGGGAAAAATCTGCCATGACAGGCTTTTCTACACTGCCCACTGGTTCTGTGGCCGGTGCCAAACAGGCTGGGGTGTCTACACAGCATGATCAGCACCTCCCGAGCTGAGCCAACGTGTTAACCCTCCTCCTCCTCAGCAATTATCACCCCTCTAGCCCGTGTATGGATCTGGGACACAGCAACAGGCTGGCACAGCCTGTGTTCCTGTTCCAGTGCCACAAGGGGTTTATCTGCGTGGTGCTTTACACCCTGAGAAGATACTGGAAGCACCAGCACGCAGCATGTGACGCAGGGGATGGCTGCACTAGGAGCCCAGTCAACCCACAGCATCGAGAAAGCCTCCTGCACGATTCTCCAGCAATTCTCTTCCTCCTAAAGTGCAGCACGCAGACAAAAGCTATGCTGATGGCAAATAATGACTAGGGCATTTTTTGTTTTAAATCAAGCAAGGACCAGTGACACTGCCCTCATCGTGGTGGCTGTAACAGCCACTCCTGGAGCCTCTCTCCAAGAAGGCTCTCATTTTATTGACAGAAATGTGCCCGAGGTAATAACTGATCCCTAGGTCTTACCTGGTGTTTCTGATCAGCAGACTGTGAAGTTGTCTTCAAAAATAACCTGTTGGTGCCATGCTCAGACAGCAAAGTCCAAGCCAGAACCAAACCTCTCATCTCTCAGGGTGCTGACACTCCCATGGAACATCACAGTGTGCCTCGCTCTTGTGGATTTGCTGCAAGTCTGCTCTGACCTTACTGAAAGAGCAATATCCAAACAATGATGAAGCACTGCAGCATTTTTTTAAATCTTGGGGCAGCCAGGGTTGACAACTGGGTGGCAGGACAAGGTTAAGCAAAGCATTCACAGAAATAAGCACTCACGGGCTTATTTCCTTCCCTCTATCAATTACTTTTTCCAAATGTCTGAGCTCCTTTTTGTCTCAAACTGCTTCAGACACAGGAGCGTTCCAAGTAATAATAAACTCCTCGTCTTTAATTTATAACTCCTAAAATTGACAGAAGCCCATAACACTTTTTTAAGCCTGAAAAGGTGGTGGAGACGCATATTGTGTTCTCAGCACAAGAACTTCTGAGGCTGCAAGGAGTGAGAGCTGCCAATGCGCTTGCAGAAATAGCAGCAGTATTTTATTTATCCCTGTAAAGCTTGGCCAGTCTATTTTGCATGAAGGAGCAGATTTACCACGAGGACTGGGAAGTGCTGCCTCCGTCCCTTTTAACATTGTGCAGTGTGGAGCCCATCCCAGCCCCGGGCTCTGAGCCCTCCCAGCATATCCAGCTCGTGGCCACATCTACTGCAGGAGCACTGGGAAGGGATGTTACATCAGATGCTGTAAATCCTGCTGCTCGAGTTTATAGCCCAGAGCTCGTGTCTCTTCTCCTCCCCAGCTTTCCTATTGCTAAATCTGGGAACCAAACACGAGTCATTCCCATCGCACCCTCCTGCCCTTCCAAAGTGTGCAGTCAATGGGCTTCTGCACATCTGTTGGAAGAGAGGCACGGGAAGCAGGGCGTTGGGAGGGGGGGAAATGCACCCACCAAACCCTCCATCTGCAGCCCAAAGGAGCAACACTGTGGGGCAGGAAAGGGAGAGGGAATGTGGTGCACACAGCTATACAAAAAGTGGGGTTTGTGCCAGGCTCATCAGTGTGGCAGGGTAATAAGGTCAATGTGAAAACAACTGGAAGGCACATTCCCCAGTAAACATGTGCTGAGTGAAAACGGCCCGACCTTATGTTGTAGAATCCAAACCCATTGAGTCAATTGCCAGAAAACATGACATGACCTTTCAGATTCAGTGAGCATCAGTTCCAAGAGCAGGCTGCCGTGCTCTTTTCCATTTCACTGCTGCCCCCGGAGGGCCTCAAGTCACCTGAAATAATAGCTCAGGCTCAAAATCTGCACTCCTTTAATGAAAAAAAAAAATACACATGGCATCAAGTCTGACCCTGGTGGCAGATTTTTTTATATGCTTAGCTCCATTTCTTTAAACTTAACAACTGTGCTTTGTTTTGTTTGCTTTTTTTATTTTTTATTTTTTTTTAATTTTCCCAGCGTTCAGGTTTTCCCACTGACAACCCATTTTTGGGAATGGAGGAAACTTCTTGGTTTTGTGAATGAGGAAAATAATTAATAGCTAATGAGGTGCTCATTCCAACCCACACTATTTCCTCCCCAAACAAGTAAAGAAAAAACCATTCCAGTTGGAACATATTCTCTTCACTTCCTAGACTGAGAAACACACAAAGATGTATTTTCACCCACAAACATTCAGAATCTTATTTTAATCTCAGAACTCAAGCTGCCCATGAGAGGAGTAAAGCTGTGCAGTGTTCCAAGCACTAGCAAGATGAGAGCTTGTGATATTAAGTGCAATTCAAACTGTTCTTTCCCTCCCACTGAATTCCTTTCCCTGCTAAATCCTGATTAAAATTTTTCTCCCCTTTTACTGTCTCCCTGACAGACTGGTGGGGCTGAGATCCGAAATCGATTCAGTTTTTAGGCGAAGTATTTATTTTGGGGGCCAAACACGAAGGTTTTTTGGATACTATTCAGATTTTCCCTCTCCTCTGTCAAAAAAACAAATATATAAAAAGGAGAAAGGAGAGTCAAGGATCCGAATGGTCTGGAAATTGTATTTATTTTGACTTGAGCTCTGCCAACCTGCAGCATACAAATACTCAGTCAAAACTGCCTCCCATCTGTGTGTATTGTGGAGGAATAGCAACATCCAATGGCCAGTTCAATGCAGGTTAATTGCAGGCGTGTATTGGATTCCCTGGAGAGCCAAGTACACAGTTAACTCCCCTGGTGTAATCTCTTTCTGTTCCATGAAGGAAATCAAAAAGAGAAAGAACAACAATGGCAACCCACAGCAGAGCTTGATGCCTCTCTGCACAGAGGGGGGGATCTGCAGGGAACAATAAGAGTCTATTAAATTCTTTCATTGGCACTGGAGAAGTAAAATGAACATAAATTAATCAGCTACAAAAGATGGGACAAGTGTTGGTGCAACTCTATTGAAGTTGGTGGAGTTGTGGAAAGGATAAATTTAACCCAGGATGGCTTGTTGAAAAAAACTGGGCACTCTTAGAAAAGAAAAAAGGAGTGGGAGAGGCTCCCTGGGAAATGCCATCCTTTAATATCCCTGTACACTCACATTTTTGCCACAGCCATACTGACATTTACCATCCTATTTCCTTGCATTTATAAAGCCATTTAGCCAAGACTTTCAAAAGCACTGACACATTGTGGACATCAAACTTTTGATCTTAAAAGACCCAGCCTGACAACAGCTGCACTGAAAATGAGTGCCCTGCAGAGGAGTGTCAGGTTGGGCAGGACCAGGTGCAGACACTGTGGTGCATTTTGGATGAAGGAGAGGGGCAGTCTCTGGTCCAGAGCAAACACACCAGTTCTGCAGAAGGAGCAGGGAAAAGGGATCTCTGGATTTGTAACAGTCACAGCCTGGAAAATCCATATCAAAAAGGCACACAAAGTTCAGGGCCCCAAAGTCAACCTTAGTCTCATCCTCACAGCTGATCCTCTGTGCTATGCACCACATGCCATCTAAGAAGAGCCCCAAAATGCTTTCTAAAAAAAAAAAAAAAAAACAAAAAAACAAGAAGAAAGAAAACTATGGTGTTTGTGGTGTACCCAGAAAACAGAAACCCTGGGTGGTGCCAGAAGGGGAACAGAGTTCCCAAGGCCTTCCCAATAAATGTCCCTCTACATGCACACTCCCAGGACCCACAACGTGATGGGGATGAGCATCTCTCTCAAAGTACCAAATCAGATTTAGAGCTTTAAAACCAGGACCAGATTCTCTTCACCAGGTGGGGTGAAGAGAAAGGGAAGGAGGCACTCAAAGGGCTGCAGTACCACACACGATAGAGCAGAGGCAGTGCCTTGGCACACCTTCCCCATGAACACAACCACATCCAGCCCTGGAAGGCAGCAGGACAAGGGTTAGTCAGCCAGGCTAGAGAGAGCTCCAGAGCAGAGCCCTGGATGAGACGAGAGCAATACTTCAGGGGCACAGTGAATTGGTGTCACAAACAGCCACATTATTGCCCTGACATCCCCTTTTGTTTTGGAAGTAGAAACCCACCTGAGCCTTAAAACACCTCCTTCCCACCAAGTTCCATGCTGGCACACTGCCCTGCCACCAGTGTGACCCCCTCCTCCCACTGAAGGAAAAGCTACACCAGCTCCAGAGGTGCCTAATGGGGCAGTCAATGCTCACTGTCCCCACTCCTTGTGTGTGCTCAGAATTTCAGTCTCTGAGCCGTCAGCCTTGGGGGGGGTTACTGTGTTTGCTCCTTCCTTTCCACATTGCCAGTGGCGATGTCCTCCTCACAGATCCATATTCTTAGGGGCATTTTTAGCTCTTCCTGCCTCTTCTCCCAGACGTCAAAGCTCCCATTAAATCCGCCTGCCCAATTTGTAATGCTGAAGCCTTTCAGCCAAGGCTCAGTCATCTCACGCCTCATCTCACTGAAGCTTTCTCCCCTCCAGGCTTCTGCCCTCATCCCCTCCAGTCCATTTATCCAGAGTCACCTACCTTCTCTGCCATCCTCAGATCCTTCTGCTTCCCAGCCAATGTTCATCACATCAAAGTTTATTGTTTTCACATTCAGCACCTTGCACAACTTCTTTTTTTTACCTCTCTCCTCTTCCCCCTCTTTTCCCTTTCATCCTGGCCCTCCTCAGCTCTCCCAGGAGACAATTTGTTCATGACTTTCTTCCAATCTCATGCCAGAGTTTCTTGTATATGCCAGAAACCTGATCAGTCCTCTACCAGGTCAGATCCATATCTCATATGTCTATGACAAAGTTTAGTTCTTCCTCACTTTAAAACATTAAAATAACCATCACCACCATGAAAAGTAAAATTCTGCTTCCTTCAGTTACATCCCAGCCTCCTGCTCACACTGGTTTCAGGTGACACCTTTCTTCTCAGGCCTCACACCTTTTGGGCCTACCATTAGGGTTATACATGATGCTGTGTATTAACAAGTCCCTGAAAAATCCCCCTGAAATCTGCTCCCTCTTATATTTCACCCAAAACTATTCTAGTTCTCAATTTGGAAAAAAAAATCTTAAACATATTGCAGCACTTAAGATGAAGTACTTGTAAGGATTCTTAAAAAGCATAAGATGGTATGGCTTTGTTGACATCCATGAAGGATAACTGGGTTTATTAGAATGTGTTGAGTAACATCACAGGGAAAACTGGCCCCACAACTGAACATTTGAATAGACTCAACTCACTGATTCCGAACTTAATTCAAAAGGCACCACTGCACCCTTGGGATTTTACATTGCCAAAGCTCTTGCAGAAAGTGAAGAATGAGAACACCTTTCTCCTCACACCGATCTCTCAGTTCAGAACAAGCTCCAGGCAGAGGCTCCAACATGTGCTGTTGTCCCACCTGCTGAGCCCTTCAGCCCGAAGCTGACAACTATGGCCATGACCCACGGTGCCCTCATTTACCTCTCGAATTAAAACAGAGCACAGCAATATATTTCCTGTGTTACTCCTTGGGTAGTCTCTCACACAGGGCTTCAGACTGCAAAGTTCATCATTAAACGCAGATTTCCACTCCCAGGAAGAGGCCCAGAGAAAGATGCTACAAGCTGGAGTTCCTACAGTGGATTCAATTACAGCGTGCAAGGGACATTTAAACAAGCTTCCCTGGGATAAATGAGAGAAAAGAGCCAGCACACTCAGCATGAGTAAAATAAAAAGCAATCTTCAGCTGGTGCCAGCCATGCATATTTTGAAAACCATCCCCTTCAGCCATTACCAACAAAAAGTCAGCAAAAACTTATTTTAGAATCTGAAAAGACAGAAATTTAAAGCATTTGGCGGCACAATCTGTTACTTAGGGACAAGCTCATTAAAAATGCAGCACTATTTACTGAAGGCAAAATGCAGACATGCACTTTTGCATGTAAAGCAAGCACTTATGAAGCGATTGGAACACCTTTCCTCCTGATTGGAATGGGAAGGAGAGCTGGTTAATTGTTGTGATGGATGGCTCTCCGAAAGAAGGTAATAATTGGAGAAGCCAGCCCAAAACCTCATACAAACCCATAAGGACAACGAGTAAGAGACTGGATTCAACAAGAAATGAGCCACAGGAGTTGAAAGCAGCTTAGGAAGAGCTGTGGAATGGACCCTGGGCTGCAAGTACACTGGGGGAGAGCAAGGGTGAACTCAGTCTGGGAGCAGTCTGAGCAGACAACTCCGTGTCTTTGGGATGAGAAGCGAGAAGAGGGATGAGGAAAGTGAGTTGCAAAGGCAAATGTCAACACATGCAGAAGGAGGAGCAGGGGAAACCAGAAATCAAGAGGAGTGACATGATGGGAAGATGAGACAGAACACACAGAACACTGTGATTGCCAATGCAGACCAGAGGGGAAGGAGGGGGGAAGGACCCAGGGAAAGCAGGTTCACTATTCTCCTTTTCCCACTCCTTTTTCCCGGCTGGTTCCCGCAGACCTCAGTTACAGCTTGTTGGGAACGCTCAGCTGTCTGATCTCGCCATGGATTTACACTGCCATGAACCTCTGACTGAAATCAAGTAGTTACTCCTCATCTTGACAGATCAAGAGCAAGCCCTTGGGAGCAAGAGGTGCTAGAAGGGCAGGAAGCGTTTTCTTAAAACACAAAGACCTTGAGCATAAACAAACACTTGAAGCTCACAGCTATGAATTCTATTGCTACATGAAACCATCTATCAGCCATTCCTTTGATATATTCCTGGTATATTCCTCAAGACAACATATTAGACATATTGTATACGTTCTGTAAAACATTTGAAAGTGAATGCAATAGCCATTAAAATAATCATTACCAGGCTAACATGCTCTGAACATTTCTAGATCTTTTATGTGATGGTTTTAATCTCTGGTCTTCAGAGCCCTTGGTATCCATGGCTTCCTTGGAGACACATCTGTGAAATTTAACTTAAAATAAAGCAAAGTAGGAGAGCTGTCAAAAGGCTTGAACTCGAGAGTTCCTGTCCAGGAAGAAGAAGGGGAAGATTGGCAAATTGAAAAGGGTTAAAACTTTGAGAGGCTTGAAAATGAGTAAACCAGCCTGCTACAACTCCATGGCAACGGTGTATTTCCTCATGTGCAAAAGAAGGAGGGGTGGAAAACAGCTTCCCAGTCAAATAATACCTTTTTCTGGTCAAAGAATTTATTGTGCCATATCTCCATCATCCCATGGGATTCAGAAGACTGCACATCAGTCCAAACCACTCTGGTTTCACCAAAAAACATCTCCAGAAAAAGGAGATTTGCAACACCAAGACCTGACCCAGTTGGCTACTTGACACTGCTCCAGTGTGGCAGCTTGAGAAGCATCTTCTCTGTTGGATAACTGGAGACGTACTAAGGTTAATTCATTCAACACTAGGCTCATAACAAAGTACAGGTCTATAAAGTCAATCTCTTCCAGATTGTTTTGCTCCTTTAAATTTTCCCAGTCTGGCAAATAAACAAAAAAATGTTCCCTCTATATCAACATTTGATTTAATAAATAATTAGAATTAATTTTTTTTAAAAGATAATCCAAAACCCCCTTATTTCTGCCTTTGTTTTGTGTCTTACCCTCCACTCCCTGTTCTGCTCCCCTTATATACAAAATAAAATAAAATTAAATTAAATTAAATTTTAAAGAAGAGTGTTTAACACGGACTGCATGGAAATTTAATGGAAGGGAAATAAAAGAATCAGTATTCCTGGTGAATAATTTGGCCAGAGGAAAAAGACAGATACAGATCAGATTCTTTTGATATGTTAAAAGCATCCCAAAATGCCTACACTCTGGATGCTTTTACACAAATTATCTTTCATCATAAAAGTACAAAATACATATAATGGACAGCTCATCTCTCTCCAATGAATATGTAGCCACGAGCTGATAAGATAATAGACTAAACACTGACCTGTCACAGACTTGATGATCATAAAAGTAGAGTTTAAAAAGTTGGTTCTCACATCTCAGGCATTTAATGGTCAGCCACTAAGATCTGCTTCCAATCTTCAAACTCTTTTCATACTGTTCTGCCTTAATAAGCACAGGCATAACCCTCAGACTGGTTGTATTTGAAGAAAGACAATGTTTGTACATATACGCCTCCTACAACCTCAGCTCCCAAGAACTCCTTCCCACTTAACCTTAGAATGACTTCAATGTCATGTAGTTGCTCTGAAACAGATTAAAAATCTCTTTACTGGGTGCAGCAGCCCAATTTGGTTTATATTCTAATCTCAAGAGGCACCTGAGGCATCAGGTGATGGATAGGCTCCTAATAAACAGTAATTATTTTTGCAACATGCACAGCAGCTGAACTGTTGAGAACAGAGCCTGAGAACTGGGAACCCTTTCCTGGTGCCACTCTCCAAGTGCCCCATCTCAGCGTGGCACCCAGGCCTGCTCTCCTCACTGTACCACAGTGCCCACAAGAGCCAGGCTGTTTTCCTACATCTCCTCCTTCTAGCACTTTTTCAAAGGCAGCAAAGACAATGCCTTTTTGGCCTCAGTAATTAACCTAACAGACACCTTTGCTCATGCACTGCTCCTTTCCCCCCCTACACTGCAGAAGAGCCTGTATCTGACAGCCCAGTCCTCCTTCCCTATTCTCACTACTTCCCTTTGGCATCTGACAGGTTCACCCACTGATAGAAAACCCTCTCTTTTGTACACAATACAGCAGGTGAATTCCTTTGAACAGGGCAGCACACATTACAGATTGCTTTTACATAGCTCACTGTCCTGCAAGAAGCCACATTAGGATTGCCTAGTTATTGGTAATTATTGTATTTCAAATCTACAGCCAGCCTGAAAAGAAACAGCACATGGTGCTCAGAAATGGTGGGCCTGGGTTTTTACTACAGTCCTATGACAATCCCACTGTGGGATCTCTGGAAAGTCACTGACCCTCACTATCAGTATTTTAAACCCTGACAAGCAGCAAGATTACCTGAAAAAAATGGTCAGTTATTAATGTGGTTTCAGCAGTAGCCTCATATAGGTACCACCATCTCTTCCTATTAAATTCATACAAGCTCAGCTCTTCAAAGGAATTTAGTTGCTTATTTTCACTACAGAAGCCAAAAGTACAGGAAAGTAAGTACACTTGGACACCTCCTGGGGGAACAGACCTGTATCTCTCAAGGCTTCTTTTTTCCTCCCCAGGTCACATCAATACGGCTTGTGGGGCACCTAACACTCACTTAAACCAATATTTATTGATTGATTTAGGCACTTTTACAGTCACAGAAGAGCTTTTCATTCTTCCTTAGTGCTGTGTAGACAGAGCCACAGAACTCAGAGCAGCAGCTTTCAGATGACAAAAGTGCACATGCTGGAAGCAGTCAGGGTGAAGGCAGCCTAGTGCATACAGGTACTACAGGTGTAAAGTGGTGAGCTCCTCCCTGAGGAACAGGCTCATATGTATGGCAGGTGTCTCACTTTTATTTATCCTGTTATAGTTTTTCTGATTGTCCCACGCATAGAGCAGGCCCTGGGCATCAACTGTTTTCCTTCTGCAAAGTCAGTTGAGCATTTGTGGTTTTCCTTTCAGGAGGCTGCGATGAGAAAAAGGGTTGCCTTTATTTTTTCCTATTTATTGTACTCAGGAGTTATCACAGTGTGACTCCAAACCTATCCCTTTTAGGTTAAGAAAAACAGCATGTGATTCATTTGGGCAGCGTTAAGGACAAACACCCTGGGAGTGCAAAACCAATGTTTTAATTATTTTGTGGCAAGTAATCAGAAAGCACAATATGCCTGCAACCACCTTTTAGCAGTCTTCTGGAATATATAAGAACCTGGTCAAGCCTGGGCTGCCAGGTGAGAGCTTCCACAATCACACCACTGGCTTGTTAAGACACTTTTCACAAAGGCTTTTTGATTTCACTTGCACCAGCAGCCTCACGCTGAAAGGTTACACTTGCAATCAAAGAGAATCTATGAGCTCAATGCACCATGAGCCATTTCTTAGTCACAGAAGGAAAAAGACAAAGATTTTCCCCCGGAACCAGTGGGGTATCATTCAGCATAGAATGGGAACCTGAATACAGCATTAATAAGAGTATCAGGTACATTGATCTATAGCTGGTGGGTTTGTGGAGCTCTGTGAAGCCCAAACCCAAGAGAAATGAAAAGGCAGACAAAGGGATGAAGCTGTGGTCTTTCTGCACCTGAATATACAGAGGTATATTCACCCTTGGGAACCAGTTCCTCTGAAGGACAGAGGATTTTCTTGATGCTGTGCAAGAAATTAGTGTTGAGGCAAGAGCCACCTTTGTATCTCCGTGACTGTACCTGGTGTTGCCTATCCCCATCACACAGCTGAGGAGGGGGCTCCTCCCTGCTGTCCTCCCTTTCAGGGGCATGATTCCAGGCAAACAACCCCTCTGCCTTAACTCAGCCTCTACAGGTGAATTAATGCAATCCAAACTGGAAATTATGAGAGGAAAGTCCAGTCTAGAAATGTAGCACCTTTATAAAGGTGCTGGGCAGGCTGGACAGTCGCACAGTGACTGTTAATCAGAAAGTGGTTTAAAAGGATGCAAGTCAAATGGTAGGTACTTTGGAATTCATTCCCTCTGTTTTTCTGCCAGACCCTGGATTGCATAGCTTCCTGTAAGCACTGAAATGCTAATCTGTCTCATTTCATCCATGTGGGCAGGGATGGGGATGTAAAATCTGCGTGTTTTGCCCCAGAGTTAATTATGGTGGCTTATCCATCATTGTACTGTCACGACAGCAGGCTGATACTTTATGTTTCACACTGTACAATTCCACTATTGTCAAACATGAAATCCCCAAAATATAACACAGCCCTGTAAAGAAAGGGAATTAAATGAAGGAATACATGGAATACAAGCAATGGCCAAGAAAGGGTAAACAAAAGCCTAAGAGAGGCACAATCTTCCATCGAGACCTGAAACCCACAGTAGGCAGCAACACAAAGTGGTCACCCAGAGAAAGAACAGAGAAGCACATCAGGCCTGCAGTGATGCTTCTTCCACCTTCCAGCTCCTGGCAATCTGCCACGTGGGGATTTCCTGAGCCAGAGGTTGCATCTGTATCAGTGTATTTAATAGCCCCTGCTGGACCTATTTTCCATGAGTTTGTCTAATTGCTGCTTGAATCTATATCTGTCAGCAGTAAGTTCCACAACTGAATTATGTACTGTGTGAAAAAGCACTTCTATTTGTTCTGGTCTAAAGTGGCTTCCTTAAAATTCCCTTCATTGCCCCTTTAGTCTTATGTTGTAACAGGGATAGTCATTCCCAGTTCATTTTTTCCCATGCCATTTATTACTTTCCACACACCTGTATTACTTGTCTCTCTTCCAAACTGAACTGGCCTATTTTATTTAATCCTTTTGGAAGGTCATTTTAGAACTTTGCACATCCTTGTTGCCCTCCTCTGTATCTTCTCTTTTTCTGTCATATCCTTTTTGGTAGGGGATGACCAGGACTGTGTGTGCTCCTTCAAGACCTGGGTGGATCAGAACTTTGCAAGCTGCATAAACTGCTTTTCCTATTTTGTTTTTGACTCATAGGAAATGGTCACCCTGGCCATACACCTGCAGGGTTAATCCCAGAACTGCATTCTGCATAAAAAGGATGGGTAGGTCATACAGAAAAGAGAAACCCTACAGGCAACAGTAAACATTTCTGTTTTAATAAGGTGCTGAAGTGCAAAGCATGGGGGGAAATTCATTATGAGCAATTAATAATTGCTCCAAAACTCCATTTCTGACTCAGGAAATTCTGAGCCCCTGCTAACTTCTGCCAGGAGAATGTACCAGGGATTAGTGCCTGGTCTTATCCTTCCCAGAACCTCTGAGTTGACCACTGTTGATAACAGATAAAGGAATATATACATTTTTGGTTTCATCTACCATCCTGCCTGTCTATATGTTATAATTTCAACTATTTTAATCACAGTTGCATTCCACAGAGCCCACTGCTTTCAAACCTAGGCATGAGGCAGCTGCAATTTGAATACATTTCGTTCTAGGGCGGCACAAAAAGACCCAGATTTTGTGCACTGCGGCCAAACACAGTTCTTGTTTGCTACAGAATTGCACTCATCGTTGCACCTAAATGTTCTCAACCACCTTTTTGTTACCCAGCATTGTCTGTCCCTCCCTACTCCTTATCTCCAGCACCCACAGGCTGTGCATCTGTACTTTGGAGAGCACTTGCAAACAGAATGTGAATTAATTTTTAGCTAAAATGCATGGAATATCTGTGTGGACATACTCATTCAGAATTAAAGTAGGCCTAATTCAATTTAACTTACTTCACTTCCAAAGTGAATTAAGTAAATGTAATTGAAGCTACTTAAATTCTGATTAAGAGTCTTGACATCTGCTGCAAGTGAAGCTGCATTATCCACAGGGAGTTAATTCACCACCATAAGTGTGGAAACACAACCAACTGCATAGCAGGAAAGCTAGAGAAAAAGGAAATCGTTAGTCCCTGAATTGCAATAATCACCACAGTGTATTTATGCTAAATGCCTATTTAATTTGGGAGGCAACATTCTTGCAAGACAAAAAAAAAAAAAAAAGGAAATAGACTTACCTAGCTCAGAAGAACAATCCTATAAAATTTTCCAGCACATTTTTTATTTTTGTAGCAGACTTGTAATTGTGTCAGAATTCCAGAGAAGCTGGCTAAGGGGAAAAAAAGAGACAAAGGTTCATCACAAGAAGTGCAACAGCAATCAAGTATTCTTTGCTAAATCTTTGTTGTGCAAGTATATCCATCTTTATGTGGGAATAGTAGAAAATGGCTTAGAAAACGCCCTCAGTTTTACAGGATACATCACAGAAAACCCCTCTTTGCCCTGCTGTGCTTGTCTTCTCCCTGTCAGTTTGGTGCTTAATGCATTTGCTTTCTCCTGATGGCAGAATCACAGAAACCTCAAGCTCTTGCTGCCTTGATGCTGTACCTGTTTCAGGCCATACC
This sequence comes from Scytalopus superciliaris, assembly GCA_013400415.1. Lineage (NCBI taxonomy): Eukaryota > Metazoa > Chordata > Aves > Passeriformes > Rhinocryptidae > Scytalopus > Scytalopus superciliaris. The sequence continues at coordinate 783,887 of VXBX01002101.1, forward strand.
TATGGAGAGCTACTGCTATTGACAGTGAGAGAGAGGCCTGTGGCTGTCCTGGTTCTTCATGATCTGCTTTACCATATACAAGAGTTCTGCTATTTGAAAAAAAATCAAGGTTTATCACACTTTGTGCAATATTCAGTTCATCCCATGCCATTACTATGCTGGGTTTTTGTATACAGCAGCAGTTACTTACAACTGAACCTGATATTTAAAAAGCAGTTTTTCATCTTAGTTTTCATTTCCCTACTGACAAGAACAGCAAAAGTAGAATTGCTGGGGTCACTGGCCCAACCTGGGCTTAGGAAGATCAGCAAGTGCCTGAATAAAGAGTGCAGTTCCAAAGCAGCAAAACATTGGCTGAGAGCAAAACAAGGTAGCAGTGACCAAGGGAATAGGTACCTTCTTCAGACTCTACACATTTCTGCAGGTATCTGAGTGCTTGTTTCTGCAGGAATGCAAAGCCCTCGTGGTCTAAGGCCCTCGTTGTCCAGTCCCAGCTCGTGCTGCTCTGTATTCAGAGTGGAGGGACACAGATGATTCTAGAGATAAAGAAGAGATAAAGCTGTGACCTTTCCCATGAAAAAAAACTAAGACCTTTTCAATACCAGCCTCAAATCCAGAATGAAGGAGTAAAGTTCACTTTCTGTCATAAATACATATGTTTTCCCAACTTTATCTTTTAAAACTTTACAAGGTTTGACACTTATTCCATCCCATCCCAACAGCTGCTCTGCCAGCAGAAGTTGCCCCATAGTCTCTGATATTAACACTGCACATGTTGAGAATGTGGGTTTTAGCCAAGAAATTTGCCTCTTCTCCCTTCCTTCTGTCAGATTTCAGTCAGATAGAATTGCACTGTATAATCAATGGTAATTTCGTAGGGTTTTGGAAGAAATTTTCAGGAGAAATCTGAAGGCTCCTTGTCTTTCCTGATGGGATAAGAAGTAGCAAGTTCTACACCAGCTCTCCTTGTCTACCCCCAGAAAGAGTGTCTAGGATATGCCTCTCCCTGTATGCTGCTCTCCTCTACAAATTCCCCAACACCGTTCAGCTTATTTCCAGGATGTACTGGAACCTTCAAACTTGTTTGCTTGTTTCAACTACCTTTCACTAACAATCAGAATTATTTTTTTCTATTTTAAAAATTACTACTTGAAATAGAAACACAGAAAAGTCAACTAAAAAGGAGAAGGGGGGGAGGAAGGGGCAGGAGAAATTCATGTCTGAGACCAAAACATTTTGTTCTGAAAATTCCCTTAACAAAGTCCACACTGACTCGAAGTGAGAAGAGGGGAAAGATGCTACATAATATGTCTGAGAGATTTATTCCTCTGAGAAAGTGTTTGTTGGCAAAGACAGGAGAGAAGGGAAAAAAAAGAGGCAGAAGAAAGCCAGACAAAAAACCCCCAACCCAAAACCCAGAAAGAAGTGGGGGAGAATATTTAAGGGACATAAATATATAAGTGATACAAGACCTTCCTACCTCATCCCCAGATCATTTCAGAGCAAAACTAATAACATGATTTTAATGACACCCATGTAGGAATCAGTTTTCCTACCTGGAATTTTTTGCCCAACAAAATGATCAAGGGCTCGGCCTCAGGTAACTCATAGAGAAATAATATGTGAGAAAAATATAATTGTAATATGTTCCACCAAAACTGATGACCAGCTGTGCCCTCTCTACTGGTGTTATTAGTTCACTCCTTTCAGATAATGGGGAAGTAGCTTTGCTGTGTGGTCGTAAATGAAGTAGACTGGAGTAGTTAGTTCAAAAGTGACAGAAAAAAAGAATTCCAAGAACTCAACTTCCAAGCTTACTGGAAAAGTGGGGCTGAAGATCTAAATGCAGGAGGTGGATGATTCAGTAATGAATGGAAGGCTCATTTTGACAGCTTGGGCTGCCATCCAAGCTAATTTGTTTCCAAGCCTTCAGTTTGCCAACTGAAGTGGCTGAGGAATAATAGGCCCCAAAAATATTTCTAAGGAAACACAATGCCCATTATCACTGAAGGAGAAAGAATCTGCACGTTTCAAAGAGGCAAAAGAAATTTGAGATCTGCCAACTTTGGCCAGTTCCAAATGACACAGGAAGGAGCAGTTACAATGTACTGAAAGGAAAGAAGTAGAGTATTGTTAAATAAAATAAATTCAAAGTAAAAGTCATCATGAAAAATAGACACAATAAATAGAAGAATGTTTCTTTTAGAGAGAGATGATTTTATGGCTGAGCCCATGCAAGCAGCCTATGATAAAGAAAAGAGGGGCATAGAAAAAAATGAAAAAGAAATTGGTAAAGAGAAGCAGTATATAATAAAATGAAAAATAACAAAGCAGTATCTTTATGTTTGACTTGGTCAGCATAGTATTTAATATAAAGTGGTCTGGATATTTTAAAATTATTAGACTTTAAAAATTCCACACATTGAAATGTGGCTTTTGTAGCTCTCACTGAAGTCAACAACAGCAAGAAGTGTCCTGCAATTGTCACCAGAGTTGAGGCTGGGCTGCCTTGTCCCTCCAGGCACACAGCACCTGTATGAGCCCAGCCAGGACACAGCACGACCACACCAAACCCCGGGCAGAAACACCCAACTTACCCACGTGGCACAGCACAGAGGGTGCTGGTTTGACTCCTCAAGCCAGAAAAGGGAAAAGCCACGTTCTGTCCACGGATCAGCCACATGCGAAGACCAGACCTGCTGAACAGGAGCTGCCTGACCCTGCACCAGGGCTGAAAACACCCACAGCCACCCTGTGCCCTCATCCCCCCCGTGCCCTCATCCCCCCTGTCCTCACGTTCACTAAGGTGACAGCTCATCTAGAAAACAGAAGAGAAGATGGATATTTGATAAACACCTTCAAAAAAGTGAAAGGGTTTTTTAGAGTAGGACAACCAGATGATCCCCCTCGAAAAAGCAGCTCTGTGTGTACTTAAAGAGAATAAAAGATTTTAAGTGTTGAGAAACCACCGCATGGCCACAAGAAATACCTGTGGAGGTTGGGAACTCTTTTTCACCACAGACTTTAAGAAGAGGGTAGACATGGCTGGTGTATATATCAAAAACTTTGTTTTGTTTGTTTTACTTTTTGCAAACTCATTGAAATGCTTATTACTTGTGAAAATATTTCCTGATTATATATTTTTTTCTACCTAAGGGCAAAAAAATCCATTTTTCTGCTCTAAGACCTGCTCAGGAAAACACTGCAGTTCCCTGTTAGCCTTCAGTTTAGGTTTTTGTAACAACCAGCAGCTGCAAAGCTCACCTTTCTCACCTGCTGCACACTTGATGCTACAAACTGACCTTCTTTGTGCACAAAAGGAAACTAACATTTTACCTCTAGCCTTTTGAATGATACCATCTCTGTGATGCCCCAGCAACACATGACTGTAAAAACGGCTTTCTCATCCTCCTAAGCACCTTTCTGATCTGAAACATCTTTTTTCTGCATTTTTAAATGAATGAAGAAAGGATGAAACTGCCGTCATTTGCTTGCACTAGACAGATTTCTAAGCCCCCAGAGGTTTTAGATGCACATTTCATGGTAGGTGTTATTGAGGGCCATTGCTAATAAATTTCCACGTGTGCTCACTACCTCCATTTCCACTGAGAAGGGAATCCAGCACTGAAGGTTATTTTTTCTATTTCTAATACAATTGCACTGCCAGGCTACTTAATTAAATGGGCACTCAAAGCTAACTGTGTTCCCTCAGGGTAGATCTGAATTGCAATGGGAAGGTAAGACTGTGACTTCAGTGGTCGTACCAAGCCCAGTGACAGCACCAAAGCTACACCTGAGCAGGTTTCATTGCAGGCTGAATCCCTGCACAAATATTCACACAACAACGTGGGGTTTACAGCAGCTGCATTAAAATTAGCCACAGCAGAACCAGGGCGAGCACTGGACTCATGCAATATTTCAGAAGATAAGGTATGAAGTTCCTTCCCCTTCCAACCACTCAGTGAATTTCTACCTAAATCATTTTCAGAGCCTTTGTGACTGTCCCTGTCGCTTTTCCCTAAAGCCAACAGAGTTTCCATGTGCTCATTTGCAGCAAAGGTGCACTTTTAATAAGTATGCACTGCCATACCTTGCTTTGTGTTCATGTCAGTTGCTTTCATGGGTGGTCACCTCTCCACAGCAGAGCCCAAGGACTTACTCAATACCTTGCAAATTGATTCTTCCTCATGAGAGGGTACTGGCTGGATGCCACTGAAACAGAAATAACCATGTTTCCAGAGGTAAGATGGTTTGTTTTTATTCAACAAGCTGCATCTTCACAAAATTCTATCATTGGAAATCCAAGTGTTTTAAGAAATTAACCTTTGGACAGAATTCTGAGAAGGCAGGATGTTTTGCTGATAGATGAACAGTATCCTGCCACACTTAAATAGATTAGTATTTGTGAATTTTGACATAATTACTGATTTCCTCAACAGATTTAAAGTCTAAGTTTATCTTCATGTTAATCCAATTTCATGCCTAGAACAGAGCAAGCACAACAGAACGTCTTTCGTAACCTTCTGATATCATTAATTATTGCTACATTGGGAGTTACAGCATGGAACAAACAGGTTTTTAAATGGAAATCATTTGTCTCTCAGCAGGGAGACTCAACAGTTTTATTTCCTTCAACACCAAGCTGCATTCAAGTAATCTTGTTTCATGGTGATCCTCCCTCGACAACCTGCAAGTCAATGGTGAAATCCCATCTATTTTGTCCCTGGATTGGTCAAATCTGCTGCCCATAAGGGGAGGTGTCTATTTCCTCTCCTAATTGTGGAGGAAGGGTTTTCTATATGTTAAGGCCACGCTTTCCCCAAGCTGTGGGCATTTGGTCAGGTTTCCTGGTGATTTTCCACAAAAGGAAATCCCCTAACTCATTAAAAAAAAAAAATAGATTAATTGACCGGTTCAGTAACAAGCTGCCCCAGGACCCAATAAACTTTACAAAGGGTACATTCCAATTACGACTGGGCTCAGCATGAACCTGATAAGTAAGCCAGCAGAATCATTCTCCAGCATTAAGAATTTTTCTTTCCTTTTCTTCCATTAATTTAACCCTTTCTTGGTACTTGTAGATTGACCAACTTCTTATTTTCCCTTTCCCTGTGAATGTTAACCCTGATGAACAACTCTCAGCAACGAGATCTAACAGGTTCAATAAAAGCAAGCCCTGGTCTCCAGTCACTTTCTTGGCACTGCTGTGGCCTTGTAAGAAGGGCCAGCTACACTGCTGCCTTCTTCCACACTTTGCCTGGTGTCATAAAATGAATCCAGCTCTCAGACCAGGACAGGGAAGAAGGAAAAGTGATTTTCTCACAGCAGAAACATCTAGTGCAGCAATTGGAGCCACCTGCCTGCAGACAGAGCCACAAGCCTGGCTTCACTGAGTGAGAGGGGTGGGAAGGGTACAGGGGCTTTGGGTAGCAAGCATAATTGCAGCAGAAGGAGAAGGGAATTCAAGGCAGACATCAAATTAGGGAGACAAAACCAAAGGTTACTGGCTACAAAACATTAATTGTTTTATATTCGCAAATGTTAGTCCATCATGGCATTAGTAGATACAGACACACAAGAACACCTACAACTCCAATACTCCCAACCCTTTGGAGCCCACCTCTGTCCTAAGGCTCTGTCTAGAAAAGCCTGATCTTGGTAGCACATACCTGTCAGATGTGAGCAAGCCTGATTAGCCAAAAAGAAGAGCTCCTTAGTTCAGGTCTTTGCAGCAGTTCCCACCTGAGGCACCAAACTGAGCGTGGATACAGACCACACACATCAACTCTATCTCCTCCCTGCCTATGAGGAAGGTTTTGGAAGCTCAGGCTGAGCACAGGGTTGTCCTCAGGTAGAAAAGAAATCATTTGACCAATCTGGCAACATCTGGATGTGTCTCAAATAGTCATTAGGCATCTCCTCCAGAGAGAGCACACGAAGGTCGGGTGAAAGTGCCCCACAAACTGCACTTGCTCTGCAGAACCCCCAGCCTGAGCCTTCTGCCACACAGCCCAACTGGGGCACAAGGCAGCCTTTATTCACAGAGGCTTCTTTAGCTGACTAGTCATGTAAAGCAAATTTACATACCTGCCTGTAAACATTGCTACTTTAAACACAAAAAATGCACAGAAATTTGTACAGAAGACACTTAAACTGTTTGGACCTGCATCTACTTCTGTTCAGATTCTGAATATCATTTTCATACATTCATTATGGCTAGCCTGCACTGTATTTCTTATAGGAACAAGAATAGCTGTAATTATTGTTGTCAATCAAAGTTCCTCTGAAGTCCTCAGCTTTACTGTTTCAATAACTCATTTTAACCGGTGGCAAATGTCTTCAACAAGCACTAGAGCCTAATTTGCAGTCTGGTTCCCTTGTCATTTTCTGAGTCATCTTGGTGGAATGCTGTGAGGCAAGAGATCAGTTTTAGGACTTTTTTTCATCTTCCTTTTCTTTACATCTGAGGGCTGTTAAGAAGTTTGGTTTCAATAGCTCAGACATATCCAAGGCGTACTACAGGTACCGAAGGTGCAATGAAATACAAAGTTTATTCTACTTCAGTACAAAGAAAATACCTGATGAACTGTTTCAAAGTCAGGCTTAGCACATGCAGGTGCAGCTGTTATTGGTTTCACTGGAATTACAGTTGTTCACAACTGGTGCTGGATTTAGCCCCTTTCAAGTAAATTCCTCAGCATCACGTAGAGCTCAGCTGTTGGTGTAAATCAGAAGCAATTCTACCAATGATACACAAACCTCGAGGTAAACATCAACCTCCCAAAATAGCTAAGCTGCCAAAAATAAACATGATTCAACGCTGATGGATTTACAGGTGACTGACAGTTTCCTCCTCAGATTCTTAATCAGGTCTCACTGAGAGGTGCTAATACAATTAGGGATGAGATATGGATTAATAGGAAGGAAATATCATAACCCCCATCTTGCAATAAAACAGTTCGTACACCACACTTACCTGCAAACTGCTCCATTCTTTTGGTAGCATGACATTTGCTAAAGCAAAAGCCTGTTGATAATTCTCTATAGTCCTATACAGCACTGAGCCATGGCTGCTCTTCAAAAGGCCATATTTATCCCCTGGGAAATATAGCTGTATTAATATGACATTTTGTCACAAATTAATCTTAAACAGGGTAATATTTTTGACACCGAGTGGAAACTGGAACTAAAAGGCAGTTCAGGTGGTTAAAGTGGCAATATCCTGTAGTTGACATATTCCCTGTGATAATACTGTTATGGTGTAAGTACCAATGTACTGGGACGTACAAACGGGGAGAACTGTGCAAGTCTTTCTTCATTTTAACAACATACAGGATCGCTGGCCTTCTACTCCTTACACTGACAGTAATGCCCACTGATCCCAAACTCCAGAGCCTGCAGTGCCAGGTGCAGGATAGAATAGCAAACCTTGTGCTCAGAAAAAGCAGTCAAGACAGATAATTAGCACCTCATCCCCCATCTCGGGCTGCACTGCTAGAAGTAGACAGACAGCTTAAAAAAGATTATCTTTTTTGAAAAACTAATTTCTCATTAAAGCGATTAAAAGTGGCCTGGTCTGGTTTTTAATTGAAGTCCCATGGCACAAGTCAGTTGTGACGAAAGGGATTCTCTGTGATGTGCTCTCTTTCCTGCTGTGGAAGTTCCCAGGCTTTGTACAGTTCATCAATGCCAGGCTAATTAGCACAATGTAATCTCGCCACTTACACCCACTTCCCAACTCATCTGCACGTAGTTCCCACTACTACAGAAATCAGGGTAAATCCATACCACAGATTTCCACAGCAGCTGACCCTATTACACAAAGGATGCTGTAAACCTGTTTTATTCCTTTCCTCCATACTACAGGATGTTGATGGTCACTGAAGATTTGGCGGATTTGGTGGACCCAAATGCTACCTTATGGGCACTTCAGTGGACATCTCAGCCGTTCCTCAGCAATTGCATGACATCTGCCTTTAATGGGATCATTTTCATTAAGACTAATGTCTCCTCCCTGGCTGTTTAGCTCAATTCCCTCCTCAACCTGAAGGCTGCAGCCACAGGCCATGCAGAAATATCTGTGTTACTCAACAGACTGAAATACCCACACTCGATCTGTTCAATACCAGTCTTGGAGATGTGATGTGAAGCCCGCTGACCATTAGCAGTCATTAACGATCCTATGACACTTTTTTGCAAGAGCAGAGGGTATTATTAACTCCAGGATCCTGGCCACGTTCCAGTTTGGATAATTACATGCCACCACACTAAATTTCCCCCTGCAGTTTCAGACGGGGAACTTCTGTTCTCCACTTCCTCTTGTAACAACCAGAGCGAAGTGTCGCTGGCGCTGAAATGCCAACACGTGCCGGCCCCGAGCCGGGCACAGGACTCAGCCCACGGGTACAATGCACATTCTGCAAGAGGCCCAGGGACTCGTTAGTAAAGAGGGGAACGACAGGTGACCTAGAAAACCATAAAAACACAGCTCCAGCTGTGGAGGTGCTGCAGGTTGAGCACACGCTCCCATGTTGCTGGATTTCACGTCTGGCAATGCAGTCCACATGAAAGGGTTGAGTGTCTACCAACACTGCCCTCAAAGTCCTCAGGCTGGACCAAGAGGTTCTGCTAGTGAGTGTTTTATCAAGTGCTCAAGTGTAAGAATCGATCCAGCTAGGCATTAAAATTCAAGCCCTTTTATGGCTTGGCTGTACTTGGTGCCCATGACTTTTTTAGGTAACAACTGGATTTTCTGACAATAGCAGATACAAGCAGCCCTAGTTTCTGTATCAGGGAACACCAGAAAATACTGAACTAAGGGGCACGATTTCTTACTTGAGGAGGAAACCATGTGTGTTTATCCAGCTGAGTTGTTTGCTCCTTCTAGATACTGTGAAATAAGACTAAAATGCATCTGTAGTTGACTCCCATGGGTTACTATTGGCATGACCTGGACAGAGAGGACAGAAGAGACAATGTAAGAGAGGGAAGAATTTCCTGTAACTTTGTCAGGAGAGGCAATTCACCACCTCTTTAAAGGCTCATTTGATTGATTTTTGTATTAAAACATTCCCAGGAAATCTAAGTCTAGGACTCTGAAATTATGATGGCTGAAGGGACCAAATCACTGAACTATTAAAGAAGCCTTGAAAATATTATTTCTGTGTTCATTTGAGAGCAAAGAGACAGAATTTGCTTCTCTGAATTCCTCCAGCTTAGCATAAGAAAGATGATACACTGTAGATTCTGTTGCTCCAGGCAACTGATGAGGAACATCTTTGATGTGCTTTGATTAATGCTGGCTTCTTTGATTCAATGATATTTGGTTCCAGCTCCACTTTAAAAATAAAAAATCCTTACTACCACAGGGAAAATTATTAAGGACACTTGCTTGAAAAAACACTTGGGCTTATGTTAAGAGTTCTTATTCAAGATCAGAAAGTTTTCTTGCCTGTATTATTCTCTCTCCCTTGAGCTGGTCACCTTGACTGCAAACCTAGACAGCAGGCACTCTCTCCTGGGGTAACACTTGCCATCTTTTAGGACAATAGAAAAATAGGAGTGCAAAGGACTTCCAGAGACCATATCACTCCCTTTCCCTCCCAAATCACCTGATTGTTTCCAGCAGACTCTACCTGTCTCTGCGATGGAGGTTTCATGCTTCCCTGGAGTGATCTATTTTGGGATTTATCTGTCCTACCCACTCACACCTTCAGACAAAGAGATGCTGTCAGGAAACACCAGAGCTCCAGAGAAATACTGCCATTCCTGTAGTAAACTGTGGAAGTTGTATAAAAATAAAGAGCAGATCACCTCAGTGATGTTTGATTTAAAAAACGAAAATGGATTATGTATCCAGCCTGGGTGGAAAGGGATTCAGTTAAGAGTCAGAACAGCTGGAGTCTACCCAGTTTCCCTGGCTATTCCACAACTTTGGGACTTTATCCTTGTTAATTTTGAGTCCAGCAGTTTTGGATTAATCAGACCAGATCACAATACTCAGCTATCTCAGTCTGACATCCAGTTAACAGTAGAAGGAACAGAGCCAGGAACCAGAAGGAGGAAAAGAGGGACCACCTATCGTGTTTCATTCACTGGGCAGACATCCTCAAACTCTCAGTCCAAGAAAACTCCCACTTGTTTCTGAACGAGCTGTTCAAAAGCAGCATTTTCCTGAATGGATCAGTACAGCTCACAGACTAAAGGCTATTCTAGAATGAGCCAATGGCATTTTCATACTGCTCTGAGTTAATATTAGTCCACACTGCAGTGTGTGTGCTGATAGTGGTTTAAGTTAAGATATTTTCAATTTTTTTTTTTTTTTTTTTTTTTTTTTTTTTTTTTTTTAGGGAATGTGAATTCCCGTATGCCCTACTTTGGTAGCTTAAAGATTGTAGGAGGTCAAAAAAAAATAGGTCAGTGAAAATAACATTGCAACAAGAAATTAATTGCAAAGAACGTTTAATATGACAGGGGACTACATAAAATCCTATTATATTTCTTCACTATCCTACTCAGTAGTCTGTACTATTGCTATACTCAAAGGCCAGGGCAGTCTCCCAGGGTAAATTGCTACATTAGTTTGACATTTCTGGCTCCAATTAACCTTATATTTGAGCTATTTTCCGAGGGTTTTTTAAAAAAGTCTGTGATAAGGTTATGTTTTTCTATTAGAGTTTCAATTGCTTAATGGCCTGTTCCTGATGCCAATCCCTCTTTAAACACACCCTAGGTAAGGAAATTAGGCCACACTTTGACAATACATTGCTTTTGGCAGCAGGACCAGCCTAAGGTATTCCAAGCTCTCCCTCTTTGTCCCTGTCCTCACAGGACAACACACTGTCCTCGCCTTGGCTCTCCCTCAGGACTAAGTGCTGCACTGCAGTCCAGGAACTAAAGCTTCAAAAGCTTTGCCAAATCCCCCTGTGCTATCCAGTCTGGACTGGGGAGCAATCAGAAGAACACAGAGGGTCTCTGGTTTGACACAAGTCATGCCAGATCCTGCTGCTTCCTTGAGCTTTAAGGTGCCAGTGCAGCACAGTCGTGAGGAGGTACCACGTTACCCTGAGGGAGGAAAACTGTGATACTCCATTCCTGCCTTCACATAAGCATCCTAGGGCATCATGCAGGGAAATTTCAGGAAGGATTTCTTCATGAAAAGTGTTGTTAAGAACTGGAAAGGGCTGCCCAGGAAGGTGGTGGAGTCAGCATCCCTGAAGGTGTTCAACAGCTGGACATGGCACTTTGTGCCATGGTCTAGTTGACAAGGTGGTGATGGGTCCAAGGCTGGACTTGATGACTTTGGAGATCTTTTCCAACCTAAATGATTGGACCTGATGATCCTTGTGGATCCCTTCCAACTTGGCATATTCTTTGCTTCTTTGAATGACATAAATTGGATTAGAGAGGTGTTCTGTGTGCAAAGCAACCTTGATAGAGAAGAAACAAGATTTACTTCCCAATCTATATATTAAACGAAAACAACATGGAAACAAGCAATGCAAACAATTGTCTCAACAAGGAAAGAGCAGGACTAAAGTCTTTCTCATACCTTAAGCACGGAGTAGAAGCACATTTGCTCTGATCCTATTTGCAGCTCTTACTGACATTTTGAACAGATAATTCCAATTCAAAAAGTGCTGCCAAGAACATGCAAAAATTTGTTGAGAACCAATGAACCCTGCCCAGAGCTGCAGATCCAGCCAGATCAATATCTTCTGGGGAAGAAGTCAAAGGGAAGCAAGATGAAATTCAAGAAAGCTTTCTCTATGGCCATTTGCCCAAATAATATTCAGTGAAAGACACTCGTAGTGAAATTAGCTTCCTCCCGTTCCACAGACATAAACATATATTCATTATTTGAGCTTCACCAGAAAGTAATTCTTGGGAGTAAGTCTTGGCCTGTAATTTTCTGGCAAGCAGTTTGCTCCAAGATTGAAATTTTCAAAACATGAAATTCAAGCTCTATGACCTACAGTCTGGCAGACGAGTCAGTTTTAATGCTTTAATCACGATCCTGCTATAAATGCTTACATTTGTGAATGCAAATTCATTAGTTACGAGCACTTGCCAAAAAAAATACGTATTTTTGAAACATTCCCAATGTCAAGTCTGCTTATTTTAATGTTTCCGGAATAGAATTACTTGGGAAGTGAAACATCTTAGATTTTATTTTTATTTTCATATTAATGCGTTTCAAATGGAAAGAATAATAGCTGGATTTTGCAGCTCCATCCAGCTCCAGCATTAGGTGAGGGGTAATAATACTGCACAAAGCATCATAGAGACAACTACAGAAGTGGGAGAGCTGAGATATGGTTGGCAAGGAAACCACAATTGACAATAGCCTGGATTTTCACATGCAGAACCCGCAGCTCTGTGATGTTAATTATGTACAGCTCTGCTGCTGAACTCACCCCACTGCCTGCCACACGAGCCAAACTAAGCAAATACTTCATCACCCCACTGAATTTCTCTGATAGACCCAATGGAAGCAAATGATCAAATTTTCCTTGATTTCAGTGGATAAAGATCAGGACCTTGGGTCTTATTTTATTTACTTCAATCTGTTCTTGATATCATTTCCCATCCAAACTCAATGATATGGTAAAATGCACATGATGCAATTCAATCCTCTGCTTAAAAAACAAACAGATTTTGGACACACAGAGTGAGAAAATAATCATGGCTAAGCTTTTCAAAAGGCTGATACTTAAGTGAGGCAACTTAATAAGTCAAGGTATGGTCTTTAATAGCACAGAGGCTCTTGAAATCACATACCAAAAATTATGACCCTTATTTAGGTGCTGAAAGAAAGTTCAGGTTAGTTTAGTAGCCATCAAAAAATCCCAATACTAAAATGATAATTCTGAACTATAATAATCAATCACTTCAACCCAGAAAACAAGGTCAATGTACCGTTAAAATAAGGCATATATAGAAATTATTAAACCAAAATAAAGCCAGTCTTGAAACACAAATCACGAGTGTGGCTTGCAGCCTCTGTGGAGCTGTACAGACTTCCAGCTTCAGGGAAGTCTCAGCTCCAGTTCCACAGGGCAAACTGGCTCTTGCTCTCTCCCTTTGTCTCAGGACCTCAGAACCAAAGAGCTCAACCCCAAAATAAGTAAGATCCAATTTGGAGAAACCTTCCCAGATTTTAATAATACACCACATAGTGATAGTGCACTTTGAACCCAGAGGATTCTGCTACCAAACACAAGGTCAGGAGAGGCCCTGCCCTCTGTGCCAGCTTGTGTGCTCTGTAGCTAATCCCTGACAAGACGTTTCTCCAAGGCAGGGGGAGTTTCAGGGCTGTGAAGCCCAGCCCTGGACCCAGAACTCCCCTCACCCCTCCCTGCTCAGCAGTGCCCAAAATCAGCACAGCCAACCATAAGTCATCTTGTGCCAATCTGCACTGGAAATGCCCTGTGAGCACCACTTTATCCACCAGGAGGTTCCTGGTGTATCATTTATTTATTGTGCTGCCTAAAAATTACCTTTAGAAATAAAAATGCTAATTTGACTGTAAAAAGATTGCATCCACGCAGAGATCCAGGCTAGGGGGGGAGTTTTCTACGTTCATTAATGCAAAACAAACTGCTCCGGTTTTCAGGAGCGAAGGATCAAGGGCTGCCTTTTCCATAATTAAAAATCTGAAATTTTCCCATTATCTTCCCTGCACCAGATTCCAAATTCAGGCAACACCTCTGTGAGCATTAATTGTGCAGAATAATATGGCTGACTGTCTGTATGATCTCCCCATCCTTTGATGTTTAAATTGATCCTGGTATTCTGGGGACAGCTTCTGCACAACCGATTTCCTTGTCTTTATTTTAGCTAGGTTCATTCAAAGGGCAAAATATCTAAGCATTCAGCTTTTGACCCTACTAGCAAATATTTAATGTATGAATTAAACTGGACAGGGCTTTGCCAGAAGCTCTCTTCATGTTTTATTTCTGAAGCTATTTTTACCAACATTTAATCGCTTAAATGTAAGGAGATAAAGATATCTCTGACAAACTGTGTTTATTGAGCTAAATGCCATCAAGGAAAGCCCTTTTATTTTTTTTATAATGGGTTCGGTGCTCTTTGCATCCCTGGCTTTATCCCGAAACACACTGTTACCATCCTGGAGGATGATACAGTACCCAATATACTCCTAAATAAATGCACAAGTGGATGGACACAGGAGGCAGCTTGACAAAGAGAGGGATGGATAAACTTGAAACCATCTTTAATAGGCTCCCAGGAAATAAAAGAGTGGTTACAATCTCCAGTTACTCTCCTGCCCTTTCTGTATATATTTACAAGGGACTGTTCTGTAAAAACCATCAGCAAGCAAACAACAGCCAGACACCTGATTAAAGGTCACACCAGCAGTGACAAAGCACAAATTAAAAGGGAAAACCCTGATTTTCACTCCCCCTCAACTATCAGCCAGGAGGCATTAGAGACCAGATTGCTGTGAGTCAGCGAATTCCAAAAAAGACTTGGGGTAACCAATTTTTGGATATGAATGATGACCTTTGGATGGCCAGGAAGAGGAGAAAGGTAGTGAGGAAGGGAGAGACTTAAGAACAAATAGCCAAGAGGTGGAGAGGGCAACAGCAGAACTGGAGAATGACAAAACCAGGCCACTGCCTGGTGGGAAGGGCTTTGGGAGAGAAGGTGACCAAGTAATTAGCAGGTGGAAGGGGAAGTTAAGGGTCGAAATCAATCTGTCAGGGGCAGCAGGGAGGAATTACCACTGCAACTGGCTCTCCCCTGACCAGTGCAGGGGGGGTCTTCAGGCTGCTGGGAAGGAAGCACAGCCAAAGCTTTGCCTCAGCTCTGCAGTGGCTGCAGCACATTCCAGAAGAGCCCAAACTTCCACAGCACACCCAGCATCGCTGCCTGTGCTGCACTGGCTCATCTTTGAGGGGAAAACAGGACCTCACTTAGCCCCCAGCAGCTACACCAGGAACGGGCAGTCTGCTGTGATAACCAGGTTGTCGTTTATCTGAATAGAGGGACAGACATTCCCAAACTAATTCCAATCTACAAACTGTTTTAATGCAAGTAATGACAGATAATGGTCCCTTCACTTCTCAGCCACCTTGGACCCCAACTTGTTCCTGTTAAGTTTTTTTTATTAGGACTTTTCATGGCAAAAGGAGCAAGTCAACACAAACAGGAACCAGACCCATGAGGGGTGTTCTTCCCCCAAAGAGATGAAGGGAATTTATACACTCTTCTGATTTCCAGAATACAACTATGTCTCTGTCCTCCTGAACTACCCATCCTTTGATGCTCAAATCCATCTTCAAGGACTGGACAGAGCACTACAGAAGTGACTTCCTTGCCTTTATTTTTTGTAAGGTTCATCCAAAGGTCAAAAACCCAAGTATTCAGCTTCTGACCCTAACTAATCTGCCGGGCAGTACCACAGACAGGAAAACTGTCTATAGGAAGAAGACAGAATGGCAAGTGCCGAGCCAAACTTCCCCACCCCACACCCTAAAAGACAGAGTGTTGACAAATCTCCATTCACTGTCAGGAGAGAGCAGTGCTGTAGCAGGTGAAGCCCTGCACCACTGCCCACTCACCCCTTGGTGCCCCTGCAGAGGCCAACAATAATGCTGATTTTTGTTACGGGGCAGTGATCTGTAATTTAAGTGGAGACATTCATCATTCAGAAGTCACAGTCGAACAAGCTGCTCAATGATGACCTGAGGGCACTCCCAGTCATGAAACCAGCCTCAAACAGCAAGTGGGGATATAAACGCTCATGTTTAGGGATGAGTGTTTACATCCTGTCTCCCTCACTACTTCTATTGTTTAATAAATGGGTTCAGACCTCACATGATGTCCTTCAAGAGTTGATGGAGAACTACACAAGTTCCAGCAATCAAAACAAAAAGGAGAGTGTTAATACTCCACACCAACGTACCACTTGCAATCCTCATAAATGCCAAAAAAATATAGTGTCCAAAATGCTGAATGCCAAATACACTGCTTTGTTGCATATAGGTGCATAAATCAACTGTTCTCCTGCTTGCTCAACAGCCTGTTCCCAACTACTATTACTTCAACAGCACCTGCAGACTCCAGGAAAAAGAAATTAGAAGGAAAAGGGGAAAAAAAAGGGTGGGGGTAGTGAAATCTTTTCCCCAAGACCCTCTAAATCCATTCTCAGGCAGGACCCACTAAGAACAGAGATTTTTCATCAGGAAAGGCTGGAAGTCAATAAAATTTGGAGAATATTTCATGGCCAGCACATCACACATGGGATGTTTATGAGTAGATGATTAGGCATCTTTATGACTGTCTATTTACCATGCCCATCTAATTACCTATTGGAAAAATTCTATCCATCATCTCCTGACTACCTTCAGTGAGAACAATGCAAGTGTCCGCTCCAGTTTCCCAGGCAGAGCAGACTGCCAGGAACAGCAGCAATAATGACATCCCCTTCTGTCCTCCAGGAACTGCACACAGAAATATAGCTGCTGGGATTCTTCTGCACACTTCTGCCAACTCTCTTGCACACTTCTGCCAACTCTCTTGCCAGAATCTAGCTGTAAGAGAGACTGGATCCAGAGATGGCTTCATAAAGGGAAAAACAAACAAACAAACAAACCCACACCAAAAAGCCCCAATGACCAGATGTGCCCACAAATTGAGAAAATTGTTCCTTTCTCTTGTACAGCTGTGAGAAACTTGCAGCACCATGCAAGAAACAGTTTTAGGTAAAATATAAAATAGGACATCAGAACTCTCAGGATTTTGCTCCTGCCACTGATCCCTGTGTGATTCACTTCACTCATCTGTGCCTTGGTAACCCTGGTCTAAATGAGGATAACAGTACTTTCCCATGCCTTGGTGGTTTTGTGGGGTTTAACCCTTATTAACATTTGCAAGGCAGATTGGGACCACTGAATGGAAGGCTGAATAGAATTTTCAAAGGTTTATTACTGAGAGAAAAATATTGGGGGAAAAAAATATGTCAGTCAGGAGCAGAAGACTCTGTTCCCCTTCTTGATTTGGCAGCATTAACTCTGTGGGAGCAGTTTAACCCAGTTCTGTAAGGCCACTCCCTGGCTCAGCTGACTCTGAAGAATCATGCTCTGCAACCACCTCTTTTCATCCCTTTTACAAAAGGTGAGCAATATTTATTGGTTCAAGCAGGGCCAAGGGCTGACATTAAGCAAATTTCAAGGGTTATTTGAAGTTAATTGAGTTTAATCATGTAATGATTTTATAATTAGTCATAGTTCCCAGTCTTGTACTGAAAAAGTCACACTTAAGAATTATTTAAAAGAAAATTAAAGCCAATTTAGAATAAGCAGGAGGAAACTACATCAGTGATTGGTGGGGCAGGGTGAGGGAGCAGAAAGTGCTGCTAAATGCACTTAAACTGCTTTAGTGCACTGAGCCTCTGCTGAGCTCCCAGCTGAGGACCTGCCCAAAGGCAAGGACAGCAGCAAGTTTCTGAAGGTTGGTCATGAGGACCTGGTGGTATTTCTCACTGGCAAAGAGTTGGGTGGATCTTGCCCCAGGGGAAAAGAAACGTAAGAGTTTTGCCACCAAGTCCACCTAGGTAATTCAAAAGCAGAGATCAGCAAATTGTGTTTATACACCCTTAAGACAGGACTTACCAGTGGAAAACTCCACTCCTTAGTTATGCCGAAGGTAAGTCTTATCACCCTGCACAGAAATATAATTATCGTTAAAATTATACTTTTCATCACCCACTGATAATTCCTCTGTAACTGTCTTGCTTATTTTTACCAAATTACAGAATTGATGTGTTCCCAGCCACTTGGCAATGACGATCCACAAGCAAGACTAGCTGGGACAATTCTTTTTTCTTTCAAATGCTCAAATTGTGTGGAAAATTCAGTCACGGAGAAATAAACAGATGAACAAAAATTCAAAGCAAAAATAAAGTGGCATACTAACTACAATATATGAAAAATTAAATTAAATTGATTTTTCATTTCAGAAATAAGATTTTACAAGTGATACCTTCCTAACTTTGTTTACAAACACATATTCTAAATGTATATATTTCAGCTTGAAATGACTATTCCTGCCTGGTTTTACTGGCTGAGAGAGGATTTCAGTGATGAAGCTGTGAGGTTAAACTTCCAGAGCAGCCCAGTAAATACCAGGACTTCATCCTGATAAGCAAAGGCCTGACTTGGAGTCAGTGCTGTAAGACCTGAGCAGCTGTAAGGCCTGACAAGGTTGTGGTGCCTGCCCAGGACAGCACTGCCATCCCAAACACCACAGTGCTGAGGGCTCCTGGCACCACACCTTTGGTCCTTCCTGGGAGAAACGTCAAGAACACGAGGAATGAGGTTTAGGAGACAGGACTGTGCTCAGCAGGAGCAAACCGTGGGACACATGATGTGCCCAGTGGACAGCGGGGTCAGAGACAGACAATTTGGTCATAATTCATTCAGAGGAAATCACAGAATTGATTTGAAGGGACCTTAAAGACTGTCCAGTTCCAAGCCCCTGCCATGGCAGGGATGCCACTCACTAGATCAGGTTGCTCAGGGCCCCATCCAACCTGGTCTTGAACACTTCCAGGGATGGGGCATCCAAATCCACCTCCCAGGACAGTTTCCAAAAGCCAATGCCATAACTCCAGAAGGTAGTGTCTGAAATGATGAGCCTCACAAAGGCTTCTTTTCATTTTAAACACAATCTTGCTCACACTACTCTTACACTCTTCCTACAGCCATAAATAATACCAGTGTATTACTTAATGATATGACTTATTTATTACTTAAATGATTTATGTAGAGCCTATAACCTTAACAACTATAATGATAACGATTCTAAAACCAGAAGCAACTTGAAAAGGAGATGCTTAAATAATTAAAAGCCTCGCTCCTTTCCCGAAACAGAGCTGAGGAGCAGTGTGTTTTAGTTTCTTTAGGTTTCCAGTTCTCCTACATGTGAAAGGGCAGAGTGCCATTGGCTAAATGTTGGCTTAGCAAAGGAAAACCAATAAATCAGGATCCCCATTGTTACTGTAGCTCTTGTCTAGCCTTTCCCATCCACGCATCTCAGAGGAGGGTAAGTGCCACAGGACCTGTTTTACAGGAGGTGAAGCTGAGGACAAGGACAAATGGTCCATGGGCATCCAGAAGTTCACGTGCAAAGCTGGGAATAAATCTCTTCTTCCATGTGCTAGACCATCATCTACCAAATTCTCAATCCTTGATTTTTTTTTTTCCTTTCATGATTCTCTGCCTTTTCAGCTTTTGCCATGTTTCTTGTCTCTCCTCCAGTGCCTCTGTTCTCAACCCCAAGCATTCCTCCTCTCCCGGTAGTCTTTCCCTCCAGGTTCACCCCTCCTGGTGTTCATGTTTTACCCATTTTTTTACCAAATGGGTTTTATCCTCTGCAAGTAGGCAAATCCTTGGCAACTCACAGCCCAAGTGGGTAATTGAGCACAGTTGTAAGTGGATTATGATGGAAATGACTGATTTTACCCAATGCAGAAAGCTCAAGGCAGCAACAGGGTGCTTTGCAATTTAAACACTGTAAAGAGAGGGAAAATATTTTCAGGTTTCATTTTAAAACTTTCTAAATGCAAAAATGGAAGCTGAATCCCCCTATGGCAAGGCATAAATACACACTGTAAACTCAAATCGCCACATGTTTGCCTAGTTCTAATAAGGGGAGCAGATGAATTATCAGAATCAGACTTTACAGAGCAGCTGGAGGAATAAAAACATAAAATAAAATTTTAAAAGATATTCTGGACTACTCTTCAAACAAGCCAAAAAGACAGAAGTTCCTTGACATCAGTCTTGGGGTTCAATGCAAACACTACCAAAGAGGACAGACAAGTATCTCCAAGAGAAAACCCCAAATACTTTGAGATCTCAAAGTTTACATCCATGTTGTGAGGGATTCACAAAAATGGCATTGAGAACTCATGGTCTTGACTGGAAATTCCTAAAGCCAAACCAAACAACTCTCAGAGACCTAGGGATCCTCTAAACTAACCCTTTAGCAAGAGGAAATTTTTAATTTAACTGCAAGTGGAAAACAATACATGCTCATGGATGTTTTAAAGTCATCTTTTAATTATTTTTATTATTATCATTCAGGACACTGAACTGAGATTTGGCAAATCAATTCAATATCAGGCTCTGCCACAAATTTTCTGTGTGACCTTGGCAAAGTCATTTAGGTCTGTGCATCCATATTAGGAGGCTAATCCATGGAGATAATGCAGGGAGACAGAGGCAGGCACCAAAAGAGTGGGGATGCAGACCACCTAAATAATACATAAACATATTATTTTCTTCTACTCTTCATCTCCTCTATTGAGTATTGCTCGTTCAATGCTGCATTATCTTTATGGCATAGACTTTTTTCCCACCCCCAACAGGATCCCAATTTCATAAACCATCCTGAAGTATTGCATTAATACAAATAAAAGTGAGAATATGGATTCAAAATTGTTATATTTATCTCATCAGAGCTGCTTACATTTAAAAGATGTAACTGTCACAGTGAAAAGCTCACAAGCAATCTGCAAAGTAAAAAGGCAAATAAATGTTTTGTTAAAAGTTATTTGAGGAATGATTCTAAAAACCACAATCAACACAAGAAAACCACAGTCTGCTCAGTGACCCATTGAGAACATACAGAGATATGAAGTTTGAATGAAAAAAAACACAACTTAATCTGCCAAACTACCTTCTTTATTCTCAGAGACAGCAAATAAAGGAGAGCATTTGTGAGTAAGGACTATTCACGAGTGGAAGCAGGTACATTAGATATGGTGGACTGAGAAAGCAGACTCAGTCTGCTGGAGACAGACAGTCGCAACAATTTCCAGTGTCAAAGAAAAATCTGGCACCTTGTTAAATATTAATAAGCTGTCGGGGTCAAAATGTTTAGGTCCTCCCGACTCAATCACTTTCATTTCTACTTCTCAGAAGCCATTCAATTGGAAATACCCTTTCCTGTCTTGCCCCTCCTCATGCTGCCTTCTCACCAAGACCCAGGCGGAATCAGATGGAAACGGACAGTAAATGAGTTGGCAGCCAAATGAGGTTTTTGTCTGCCCTGCCTTTGCTGGGATGAATTCTGATATTGTTAGCGAGGCACAGAAAACTCAGAGACAAGAAAAAGAACAATGTGAAGAGTTGGTTTAGCAAACCTCTGCTGCATTTTCTGCAGGTTAGTGTTATTGATTACTGACACCTAAGGGTCTGACACATAATCGATAGACCCTGTGACCCACATATGTGACATGGCCTGTGGGGGCTTTAGAAACAAGAATGAACATGGCAGCTCCAGCCAAAGCTTTTCATATAATATTTATTTATTTATTTGCCAGCAAAGCTGTTTCTACTCAAATTACTGTCATGGTGAAAACTGGTGTCAGAGGGGTTTGCTCATTTTTTTCCCCATAGAACTTGAGGACTAGAGCAAAGAAAAATAACTGTGAAACAAAAACAAAAATCTAACTCCAAACCAGCAATCCGGGAGCTGAAGCTCCCCTTCCCTCCTGAATTTAGTTCCTTGTAGTGAGAACTAGTTATCTGAAGAAGAAAAAACCACTTGAATAAGGCAAAATCTGAAATTCCCTGGATTTTCAGATACTACTAACATTTTTCCTCCCATTTTTCCAGAGTATTCTATCAATTGCCAATTACCTCTGTCATTTTTCTGGTTATACTAGGCACAACAAGACAGGGACCCCCAAACCACCCCAGTAAGGGACAAGGGAAGGGAAAGGGGAGAGGGAGACAAAATAGGGAAAAAAAAGACAAAACAAATATATATATATACAATCTAAATTCAGAAATTAACTCAGTAAATAACCAATACAATAGTAAATTCAATACTTTCCTTAGAAAGGCAGATTCTTAACCTTCGCCGCCGGCCCAGGCAAAACAACCCCCAGAGCAGGCCTCGCTGAACACAGATAAGCCAGGCCCAAACACCGAGAGCTCGTCAGCGTGCGAGCCCGAGAAGGAAAAGAAAGCAAAAAAAAGAAAGAGAGCATACCTCCTCCTTCGGTTTATATACACCTGATTACGTAAAGAGATGGGATGGAATGCTTCCTAGATCTTGACCCTGGTTACCAAGGAAGGCCTACAAAAAACAACCCATCACACTGGTTTAGTTGAGTTTTTTAGGCACTAAATTCTTACTGCAATATTTTAAGACCAGCTGGTCCACACAGGCCATGCAGGCTGGTTATGATGCACCCGAGATAAATGCAGGCATGTCACTTCATGAGCACAGTGCACAGCTGAGAGCACTCACTGTGGAGTTAAGGGATCCTGGCTGGAAGAAGGGAAACCAAGGGAAGTTTGACACGATCAGGTGGTCTGAATATGGCTCTGTCACTGTCACACAGCAGCACTGACACCAAGGCTGGAGATCAGGTGCAGGTCCCAGCCTAGTCTGATGTTGCTGGGGTGGACAAGGGCCAGATTCCTCAGTGCTGTGGAGACTTCAGTATCTCCAGAGCAGACAAAGTCCTACTACAGCTGGGCACCCTGCCCAATCCTGGCAAGGACACTCCTTCCTGGATGGGCAGATCCATGCCAGAATAGCTGAGACCTTTCCATCAATGAGCAATGGATTTTGTACAGTATCTGCCTTCTTACACCAACCAACACAGCTTGCTTCCAAGCCAGGCCCCAGGAAGCACTTGGTGGGGCTGTCTGAGGCCACAGAAGGCATCCTGCTGTTCTCTTCCCTGTAGACTTTTCACCCTGCTTCTGTCACTTTGACACTTTCTTGGCATATCTTGAAGGAAAATACATTTCTGACTCAAAGCTATGTGGACTTTCAATGCTTCTTCCACATCACAAAGAACCAAACTGCTGCAACCAAAGAGTTCCCACCAATAGCAAATAACCAGGACAGAAGCTAAGACCTCCCAGCAATTTCTTACATTAAATGCCCTACAATAGCATCTAATCTTGAAATATCAGTCAGCAAAAGTCAATTGAGAGGCTGTTGACAAGTCCCTCCACAGTGTTGGTCTCTGTGCCAGCTTCTGTGTAATGCTGGAAAGATTTCAGTTTTAATAAATTCTTTGTCGACATGAGCAAAGTTTTTATTAGGCCAGTGAAGCATGAATTCTGTAATGCATGCAGGGTACCACACTGTGTTGTGGAGGGGCAAATGCAGCTGAAGGCAGAGGTAGAAATGAAACAAGTGTGAGGGACACAACCCACACTCACCTGGTGGCCTTAGAGCCACTTACTGTTCCAAATACTCACTGCTGAGCAAAGCTTAGCAATTCAGCCCTTTCCACTCAAATCCTTTTCTGAACATCTAAATCCAGTGCTTGTCTGCCCTCCCTTAATAAGAGCATCAATTCCAGATGCTGGGCAGCTTCACCTCAATGTTGTGCTTCACATCAAAAAGAGGTGGCTGCATTTAAGGGGGGTGGCACAGAGCACTCAGCATTCTTGGTCTCTGAAGGGTTCTGAATCCTTCAGGACAGAAAACACCACACATTTTAAGCATAGACACACCTTATACAAGTCAACTACTGACATTTTTCTGTAGTTTTCAATCTCTTGCAAGACACTGTTATTTTATGGGGAGCTGAAAAACACCCATAAGTCACTCAGAGACAAATAATAATACCCATTCAGTTCCACACTAGAAACCCTACAAAGATTTTCTCTTTCCAACAGACCCAGCAATATCCTGCAGGAGAGATGGCCTGCTGCTATCATTTTAGAGGTGCAATCTCTCCTTTTTTTCCACCCTTCCTGCTGCAGAAAATTCTCCATCAGCTCCACATAAACACTAATTCTGTTCTAGCCTGTTGTGCATGGGGAAACACAGTGCTGGGTGCAGGAACTTCCTGGTGTCTATTTTACGCCTCCGGGAGTTTTCCAGCAGACAGCAATAATACAAAAGATCACCATGGACTGTGATATGACCAATTACAGCAGACAGCAGTTATTTATAGAAAAGTCAGCAGCACTGAAGCTTTAACACCAGCCAGCACACCCCTCTGCTTCCCATCACTCAGTGTGTGCGACACCATCCTGCAACACCCTGCGGGGCGAGGGGGTTTAAGGCAATTACCTTGGTACCTCACAGAACTGTGGAGACACTCGGCATGTGCCCACAGGACAGGGAAGGGGTAGCACTTTACATACACTGTATCATCGAGCTGCCACAGCATATTTCATTTCCATAAATCCCTGACCCCAGATGGCACCTGAGTTCTGAAATCCTCGTCCGCCTACTCAGCAGCACAGCACATTAGGGCACAGCACAGCCACTGGAACACACACCTTCCTGAATCCTGGCTCTTTGCTAAGTGTCTCTTCTCATTCTCAGCAAGGTCTGTCCAAATGTCACAGTGCAAAGGAAGGCAATATGTTGGCTACACACCCTTCTGACCTTTCCCAGTCATGGGATGAACTAAATGAGTTCATACAGCTTTCACTCCCTTGGCGCAAAGGTTAAAAAAATCACTGAAAATGCGGAAAATTCACCAGAAAGGAGTAAAATTCACCAAAAACCTAACAAACCACAGTAAGCAAGCAGGACATGGGACTTCCCGGGGTCATGTACTGCCTCACTGAATCCCTGCCACAAGACAATGTTGATGGTCCATAACACATAAATAAATGCCCATTCTCAGAGCTGACATGCAGGATCAGGCCTGTTTGGGTGCTGCAGTTTGTAACTCAGGCACTTGACACCAGTCACTGAAGAAATTCGGATTCAAAATGGAATTTCGAATTATTCAGCTTCTGGAATATTTAATACAGCCTGTAAGTGCAAACCTGCTCTTGGAAGCCGAGGGGAAAAGTTCATGGCCCCTTTCTGAGGTGAGCATTTCTCGCAGAGCAGCTGCAGAATGAAATGCAATATTGCCATCTACTGCCCTGTCAGGCAGCCAGCCCCTCTCTAGCTGACACAGCCAGCTGGAGATGAGATCAATGTTTCAGGACAAGGAATCTTTTAATCATAATGAAAATGTGATCTTGACTGATCCGAGGTCACATTACATTAATACAGTCTTCAAAGCTTTTTTAATAATACAATTAATGATTTCTGCCATACCATTAAGAGAATTAAAGACCAAAAAGCTTAAGGGGTATTGACCTATTCAGTTTCAGTTTTTAAAATAACCTCAAAGTAACACGGACTTTCTTCCTTTTTTCACCCCCCTCCTTTAAACTCCCAGATACATAATTCTTAGATGTGTTGTTCTATTTGTGTTCACGGATATCACACTTTTAGTAAAGATTTGGATAAGCCAGTAGAGGGGATCTCCATTCTGATGAGTTAACCCCTTTTATCTTGTGAACCAACAGGTCAGGCTGGGACAGCTTGCGCTCCAGTAAGAAGAAAAACAACAACATTAATTAGGAAGGTCAAAACTACAGTTTGATGAAGAAAGAGACTTACTTCCACAAAGGAGCTTTAATTCCTCACCCCCTCTTTTCTCCAAGCCAACAGTCTCATTCTCTTCCTTAACCTACCATCTTACTATAGCTCTCATCCGTGCCTTTGCAAATGACTTGGAAAGCTTTAAAGGAATTCAATAAAGCCCAAAATACATCCTGGGTAATTTTTCCTCACTCCTCAGCACCAGAAGCCACAGATTCAGCTGGTATTTCCCAACAAGTGGTTGTAACCAGTTGAGCACCCCTGGGTTCAAACTGCTCCCTCAGCAGCGCCACACGTGGGATACCAGCTCCCAGGAATACCCACTGTCAGGACACAGTGGGGCTCAAACTACCCAGAGGCTGTGATCAAGAAATCAGGACTGATGTGCTCCAATATGGTTATTGAACGAGCAAGGCCAGCATCAGAAAGCAGCCATACAGTGAGTTTCAGTCTGGATGAGTTCCGGTGCTTGGGAAAAGAGTTCAGCCAAACTGGCACTGCATCACGTGCTCCTCTGTCAACTGAGCTCCCTTCTGTTCTTGCTTGTTTTCTTTCTTCTTTTCAGGTATTATATCTAAAACCTGTCAGTCCGTGTTTATTTTTAAGGATGGACAAGTGAATCCCAGGAAAGTCATTCTGAATCAATGGCAGATGCTGGCAGGGTTCTGTGAGGCAGAGCAGACTGCTCTGAGGCTCCGAGCTGCTCCTGCACAGGACACGAGAGGGGAGAGGCAGAACTGGACCTGTGCAGCACAAACTGCAGATGAAACCAGGGGACTGTGAAAAATCTGTACCAACAGTGAAGAACACAGCCCATGCCATCACCATATGAGCTTATTGTCCTGGGCAGGGGTTCAACCACGGGATTTGGCACAGATGATACTTTCTGATCAGAGTTCCACCAATCCACTGCCACAAGTACAGAGAATAACCCAGTACCAAAGCTGTCAGGGTTGTACTTCCCTGCATTTCCAGGTCCTAGGCAGCAGGATACTGTCTGCCTCCTGGATTTCTAACACCAGTGGCTTTTTACCTTGGCTAGGACAGGCAATATCAGTTGTTCTGACCCTGCTATGTTGAGAGGTGAATTATCCAAGTATGTCTTATCCCCCTTTCACATCTCACTGCTGGAATGGGAAGGCACAGGGAATCATCTCTGTCACTGTAATGACGCTGCATCAAAGAGACCAGCTGGTCTGAGAACAAGTCACTGCAAGGCTGCAACCAGGCAGAAATACAGAGGCAAAAATCAAGCACTTCTATTACTTGGAACTGATGTCAGCTCTGTCTTTGGTAGAAACCTGCCTTCCCCTTCCCCTGTAGGGCCACAGCACCACTCTGTGAGCTTAGGCCTGTAAGTCAAAAGCCAGGCAAGGACAGAGCACAGCATGGAATATCCATCTGTGGAAGCAAAGGCTCTCTGAAGCTCCCAGTCTCAGTTACCTCAATGAGTAGAAAGACCTAAGGTCCCTCCCTCCCACCCCCAGCATGGCAGAGCAACGTGCTTTGCAATCTATTTGACAACTCACAAGGATATTACCTATCCAAGTGCTCGTGTCTTTGATGCCTTAACTGTTCAGGCAGGACATGCTAAATATCATCTTGCAGAAACTTCTGATGTCTACAGGGAGCAAGACCCCTTCTTGACCTTTTCTCTTGCTATTTTGCTGGTTTTGTTCTGTGCTTCTCAGAGCTGCTCCTCCATCCCAGATGCACAAAAGAGGTCAAACTAGCAGAGGTGGCTTGTGCCAAAGGCTTTGGCTTCTACCAAGAGACACTTTAAAAGGAAGATATTTGTGCTTGTGACATAGAGCAAAGAGGGACAATGCGTCTTTCACTCCAATTGATTTACCCACCAACCTTCTACGCAAACAAGGATAAAAGCAACATTTCAGTCTGTATTACAGCAGATGGGCTCTGCATGCAGCACAAGTGAAATAGCTTTAAAAAAGATTGAACCAGCCCCAAGATCTGGAGAGGGCGGGGGAATCAGAAGTCTCTTTTATATCATGTGGCTTGAAGATAGAATTTACCAAAATGCATCTTAGTTAAGATACTTATCAAAGGCTTGGAGGAGAGGGGACATGCCAAGCAAGGAGAACCTCAGAAAATTAGTCAGTGGAACTAATCCTTTTAGGAAAGGTTCTTCTCTTCTCCCTCCCTGCTCCTTGCAGAAAGATGGGATGAGATTACTGTTTCCAGGTAGGAGGATTGAAGGTATGCTGCACATCTGTATCTTTTAAAGGCAGCATGAAATTAATGCCGTTAAGCCAAGGCCACTGTGTTGGCCAGAGGGCACACAGAGCTCTGAAGTGTTTCTCCTCTCGTGGTCACTGACCTTTAACATTCCACAGTCCAGAGAGGCTGAGCTATTAATTTACAAATCCAATGTTGGTGGATGAATACCGACATCCCAAATGTACTCATCACGTGAATGCAACCTCTGATCTCCTCCCTGAGAATGAAAAAGAAAGTTCAACTTCATCTAAGTGTCAGGTGGCTGGGAGAAAAGAATTCTTCCAGATGGAATTCACTGATCTTCCAAAAATGGAGCCTTCAGTTTAAATTAAAACAAAAAAGATTTCTTAAAAAACACACCACTGAAAAAAAAACCCCAACAACCTTCAAGACAGAAAAATTCAATAAATCAATGATAAAGAGTAGGGCAAATACAGGAGATTAAACTGAGACTTCACCATCAAGTTGGACTGCAAGAGGAAACAAATTGCAAAGCTGGCTAATTACAAACTCCTAATTTTGTCTCCCATGTACTAATATTTTATTGCATTCTCATCTGTAACAAGAAATACATAAAGGAAGGCCAAACCACAAACTACAGCTGGATGCATTCTTTGTTTATGCAGTTGAGCAATACATTTGACAAGGCAGAAATTCTATTTGGACACATTAATTTCCTCTTTTTCTGCAACACCTTTAATATGCAAATGTCAAGAAGGACCCAGGCAGCTGAATTTTAGACCGTTTCTTCCCTTCTTCACCCACAGAAAAGGACACTAACATGTGGATTTGAACATCCCTGGTTCTCTTCCACTTTGGCACCTACTTAGTAGGTAGGCTTCTAGATCACTCACTTCTCAGAAACAAGTAATACAAGTCAAAAGTGGTTATTTAGTGTTTAATTTCTGTTCCCAAACCTCTAAAAATTGCTCACAAAAACCACAGCAGAAAGAAGGCACTAGAAATTTCAACAAGGTGACTTCAAGAGAATTCCAGGAGTGTACCAGCAGAGGGATATTGGCCCAAGTTACTGATGTGATAAACTCGGAGTTGAACAGAGCTCTTGCCACTCAGAAGAGAGATGGACCATGCCACAGGAATTGTGGAGTGATACTGCAGGTCTGGAGGACTGGGAAATCACCTCAGAGTTAGCACTGGGCTTTCCAATAGCAAGTGAAAAAACACAGAACATCTTGCTCTGAAATGTTTGTATTACCAACTTGGATTAGGATGGAGAGTTGCCTTTAACTACAACTTTATCTCTGTACTAAAGTTTTATTTTATTGATTTAACTAAACAATAAACATTTCAAAAAAATTAAAATTTAGATTAAATCATCTGCTTACTTAGCTGCTCTTCTTTCCTTTGAAATGTTTACATGTAAAACACAGCAGCAAAGAAAGAAAACTTAACCTTTAGGGCAAATACAGACCATCCTTTCTTTTCTAATGCTGAGAATATTACCAGTATATTACATGGCAGCCACTATTATATGAAAAAAAAATAATCAAAGTGCTCAATAGTTCTCCTGATGCAAAGTGTATAGTAGACAGAGAAGGGACAGAAATTTGATGACAAAACTTAGATGCTCAAGTTATCTGTTGAACAGCAGAGACAGAATCATCAGCTGGGAAACCATGAAATACAACATAGAAAGTTCCACCCAGGGTTCCTGATAACTGTACAGAGGGGCACAGTCTGGATGCAATTTGTGTTCTGTGCTACTCTGACTTCTCTTTGGCTTCATAAATGTTTGAAAAAATCAACCTGGGCCCCACCAGAGACAAATCCCACTGATAAATGAGCCTGAATGACAAACACAAGACAAGCTTTACCACACTCCCATCCTCCACACCTGAAGAAGTCAGGCCAACCAGTGATGCATTTAAACCCTGGGTAGGGTCTGAAGCCCCCAGGAGCTGATGACAAAGTTACGCTGTGTAATGGTGCCATCTCGTGGTACTGAGACAGGTGACACAGGATCAGCTGCGTTTTCAGTGCAGCCATCACAGACAACACGTTCAAACAGATAACCCTAAGTTGAAGTTTTACAGTGCATGGTCACCGCTGGGACACTCACAGGCACAAAAGAATCCCCTCATGATTTACAATCACAGGTCACAGCAGCCCTGCAACACTCAGGGGAAGCAGAAAAGGGTCTCTGATGATGTTCAGGAGTTTGAAAAATTGAAAATCTACCTGAAAGGGCATGGAGAGTGAAGCAAGGTCAGGAAAATCTGTCTCACAGAGGCAGATCCAAAAACCAGAGCTGGGCACTGGTGTCATGATGGACCACAAGGTCTCCATCCCCACACTGAAAGGATCCTGACAGCACCAGAGCCACAGCCCAGCATTAAACTGAAAAGCTAAATCCATCACAGGAGACTAAAACAAAATTAATTCAGACTAAAGAAACTGGATGCACTTGTAAAGACAAAACTTTAGAACAACTTGCCAATGAACGTGGCAGATTTCCCACTGCCCAACATCTGAAAATCAAAACTGCCAAATCAAAACAATCCTTCCATAAAACGGGTTGTTTCAACCAAAACCAATGATTTTTTGATGCAGCGACCATGCATGAAATTGTCTGGCTTACATTATGTGAAGCATCATGACAGATTAACTTAATGAAATTTCTGGCCTTAAAATCCATATGTTTACTCGTCTTGAGAGCGAATCCAATGCTTTATTCAGTTGGCACACACCCACAGGATCACTGCTAACACTAATCTGGATGTCTAACATCTTACTTGCAGACCAGACTTAAGTGTCTCTGCTGATAACAACTACAGGTACAAACTCCCTCTCAGCAGATCAGCCACCTCTCTCTCTCTCTCTCACACACACACACACACACACACTCACACACACACTCACCTCCTCATGTCCTAAGCAGAAACACAACCATGTCACGCCACATCCACAGTGTAGATTCAGCAAGAGATTGATCCAAGGCTTTGAAAAGTTAACTCCAAAATCTGGAATGCTCTTTCAAGCCTTTGCCAACTTTTTCAGCACTCTGAAACCACCCTATCCTTGAGTAAATGCAGATTTCTTTTAAATAAAACAACTTCCACTGAGAGGAAAAAGATGCTTCTGCTGTTGGGTGCGTTTTTTCTATTCCATTCTATTAAGACAGTAAAAATACCGGATCTGCTTCTGCTTCAGACACTCTTAGGATTCCTGTGATCTCACTAAGAAGAGCTTCAGACTGCCCAGAAGAGGTGCAAGTCCAAGCTTCTGAATTAATCAGCTACCTTAAAGCACTAATATAACAGGAAAAATAAAAAGGAAACAAAATCAATACTCAGAATAATTGTTCCATAAGTCAGCATTTCTGAACTAACATGGAGCAAAAGCCTGTGTCATCCTGCAACCTGTAGCCCAGGACTTTAGTTCAGTTAGGTAGAACCTCAGAATTCCTGACTCTAAATGTCACAGTTTTGATTAGAAAGACAATGTGATCACTTTGGTTAGAGAGCACCAAGCACCAGCAGCACCTTTGGCTACTCCTGTAAGAGGCCCAGTTGCCACCAGGAGACTTTTCATGAAAAAGAGGTACCTCGAAAACTAAAAGCTAAACAAACTCAAGAAAGACAATTCACACACAGAGGAAAGAAGCCACTTTTCTGTGAGAAGAGCCAGTAAAGTGGTTGCTGACACAAGCTGTGGATCACTAGTTAACAGGTGAAACAGAAATTCAGTTTGGGGATTTTGAAAAATTGATGGTTTTTTTTTTCCTCTAAATAAAAGTATCTCCAGACACAGAATGAATTGAATCTCATTAGTTCTCTGCCCATTCCACACTCAGTACCTTGATCCATCTCCTTTATTCTAACAGAAATTCATATGGCATTTCCTGGGGCCTTCTTAGATAAAATTTTTTTCAGACTTAATTCAGAATGAATTTCTTAATGCTCCTCACTTGCTGGAACAACTCCAGTTTACCTTCCCCTGACATCACAGTATAATGTGCAAACTAGACATGAGGCCAGTTTGCCAGGTTACTGCAACCCCAGAATCAGCTTCCATGAGCAGAGAGATGATGATTTTCTATCACACTTTGGAGCAACTGGTATTGCAAGTCTTCACAATCTATCTTTTTTATCTACTTTTTTTCAAAAAGGTATGTATTTAACCATACACTGAGGAAGAACAGAGGCTGCTGCACAGGAGAATATGGAGTTTCTAGCAGTCTTCATAGCACACTCTTCGTGACTTTTCAACAATCTGAAGATCAACTGACTATAAAGTTAGTCCTAAATGCACTTTCTTTGAGACAAGAGAACCATATAAACGTGATTAAGGCTGGCACACGATCCAGTGTTTTAATTCTCTTGGCAAAAACTTGCAAGCTCCAATTATAGCAGTTTTTTAATTTTTTTTTAAGAGATGCCTAGGAAGGTCTGATTTTGATGTGTCTCAGGCATATGGTTTACAGAGCAGCTCAACAGGGAAGGAGTTACTTGGATACAGGAATAAATGCTGCGTTAAATCACGACCTTAAACCAAAACAGGGTGATGGGGCTGTGTGAGCAATTCTGCTGTACAGCGGGGAAAATATACATCCCTACAGTGTACCCACAATGCCTGCCTACAGAACTGTCTCCCTGGAAATGCTGGATTAGTATCTGGAAAGAAATACCTACTTCTCCTTGTTCCAAGGCATCCACTTAAGAATTACAGGCTGCTGGGTTTATGCAGATTCATCCAGCCCCTACTGCTGTTCACCACTTTGAAAAGCCTTTTCTGCCACTGCACAAAAGATCTGATCCTTAAAATTTTCACCTGTAATCATTAACACAACATTCAAGCTTTAGAAAGTCCCCACTACAAAAAAAAAAAAATATTCTAATACAGAATCAGCTTGTGGTAAAAAAAAAAAAATTCTTTACAAAGCCACAACATGAGTAATCCAGTGAAATATGTTATATTTCCAAGTTAATTAAATGCAAAACATTAGGAAAGAGCCTACATGAAATAAAACATGCAATATGGAATCTACACACAGTTCTACACCCTGAACTTACACACAGCATTGTAACAGTGCCTGAACTGGAATGCAGTTTAATGCCTGTAGCTCTCTTTACTCTTCTTCTCTGCACCAAACTTTTCCTGCATGAATGGCCTTTGTGTGCCATCCTGTCCACCACAGGGTTTAAGGCAGATTTTTCTGCTAGAAAAGCTCAAATGAAAGCAATTCAAGATCAATTGTTCACTCTGAAAGGAAGGTTACAACTGTCATTCTGATACCGATGTGTGTTGTGGTATCTCTCTTCCATAATGCAGGATGTGGTTTCCATAGAAATATCTTCTTACATCAGTACCTACAAGCCCTCCAATTATTCCCTTTTGGACATCTCATGCAATCCAATAAAATCTTTTCAGAGCAGGGAAATAACTGGGCTCAACTACTACTTAATTACTCGGTGAGAAGAAAAAGGAAAGGACATTTAGTAAACAAAAGCCTTTATTTAAAACAAATCATAAAATGGAGAACACGTGTTGTAAAAAAATTACATCTTACCTGAAGAAATTTCTGCAGTGTTACAAATTAAGAACAGTCAATTACAATTTTGAAGACCATACTGAATTCTGCTGATTTCTGAAAGAGCAATTATGGTGCAGTTCTAAATTGTTTGGTGGCCTTGTCTCCAACTAAGTCCCCAGGGCCTGCTCTTTTTCTGAGTCCTTTGTGTTGCCGAGCATTGCCTGTACCTTGTTCCGAGTCCTCTTCTTCGGGATCTTGTGGGTTTAGAGTCCCTGCTGCTGCTGGGTCATCTTTTTTCTCTGTGGCATCTCCTGCCCCTTTCCCAGCACCAGGAAAGCATTCAACACCCTGAAATTAGAGCCGACACAGAAGGAACACTAAATAATACACAAACAAGATAAGCGGTGACTTGATCCCAACAGAAAACGCCTCTGTCGGCCAAGCCCGCCATGAACATGCAAGGCAAGAAACTCAGCTGCACTGTTTGTATAGAGCAGCTTAACTCCTGCTGCTCTGCCTGCCTGGCCAGAAGTGCCAGCATAAAGAAAACTGGGAGCACACGGAGCCTTGATCTGGCTGGGTGGGCTCTGAAGCCATGACCACAGCACATAACACAAGACCGTGCACCACAGGGGCCAGGGCTGTCACAGCTCCCCCGGGAGACACATGTCTGAAGAAAACAAACTGATTTAATTGTGTGGCAACCAAAATGTGCTGGGGAAACAACCCCTACAGCTCTTTGTTTTGCTTCTACTCATCTCTCCTTTTTCTTCATTACTTGAAAAAGCTTCATTGCTGTGATTTGTTTTCTCAGATACATGTACCCCTTCTTAGGCTGAGGCTTCATTCAAACCTTACTGCCTGTTTTAGGCCTTGGCCCTGCAAAAGCTAAGCACAGTCAGATCTACAGCTCAGTAGTGGGATAAAATAATCAGGACCATAGAGAGTTTGGCCTGCTCATTCTGAAGGTGCCTGCACAGGAAGAACCACAATGAAGTTGAGAACGCCATTCCATAAACAGACCTTGGAATTCACTGAATACCAGCTTGGTCACAGTTGCCTTATCTCAGTGAGGATGAAACTGAAACATTTAGGGAAAACTATTCCGTACTCTTTAGCCCCTCAAACTATTACAGCCACATAAATTAGCTACAGGTATGAATTATATGCATGTGTATATATATAATACATAGCTGTGATTACCTATATTGACCTCAGTAGTAAAAAGCAACCATAGTTGTCTGTGATAGTCTCTCATATTTAAACCTCACTATTTCACTAAAAAGGGAAATGGCCACCAATTAAAAACTAAGCCATAAATTAGCAAATCAGTCACTGTACCTTATTCATCTGGTCCACATCTGATTGCCTGGGTTTACTGGCTGGTGTATTCTCTATATAAGAGCCCACGGCAGCCTCTGGAAAAATGGAGTGAATATGTTACAGTAGAAAGAGATTTAAATGGAAAAAACATTAGCAGAGTGCCATGGCTATTCCCACTTAAAAAACACACCAGAAAAAGCCACCTGAATGCCACCTTCAACCTCTCTTGCCTTGTTTTTGTTAATTAACCAAAACAGGTGAACAACTATACTAGCAACAAAATGTCTCTTAGCTTGAAAGTTCTGCTAAATAGATAATCCATTCATCTCTCACACCTGGAAAACCATATCCCTTCTTCCCTTTCACAAAAATGCAGGTACTTTGACCAATCCAGATAAAGCATTATAAGCAACCACTTTAAATTGATATTAATTCTCCTCAGTCTGCTTATTTTTGCACGAGTTTCACATTTCCATGCTTTATGTATATTACTGAAGTACTTCAGAACAGCTCAGTTCACAGACTTAGCAACCACAACTAAACCATGTGAAACAATTTCTGTTCCTCCAATCAGCCCCAGAAATGTCACCATGTTGCTGTTACTATTTGCTGCAAGTAAATCTCTGCATTTTTCAAACAATAAGAATTCACTCTGAATGAATGACTGCAGCTGTGTGACATGCTAAAAGCTTTATTTTTGTAGATATATGTATATGTGCAGACAAAAATAGGTGTGTATACATGTCTGTGTACCTGAGCACATCCAAACTGAAGTATCAGCTGCAGTAAACAGAGTGTTGCAGTTTTCATGAACTGCCACTAGATGCAGCCACAGAACCTTGCAAAATTTAAAATTCTGACCTCAGGGTTACAGAAACCTGTTTTGGAATATCTGTGACTGTAGAATTCTTACAAGAACATTAAGAGTATTCAATCCTGAGTACTGGTGTGGAAAAAAAAAAATAATATGAGCAAAATATTCAATTTTTCTTCTCAGTAATTTTGTTCCAAAACACAGCATTGCAAATGTCAACAGGAATCTAAGAAATCAGAGCAGAATAAGACTTGTCTATTTTCACAGTTGTTGCCATAGATCCAGATTGGAGCTGACAATATTGAATTACATCGTGTTTTGCTTTCTGCATAACAGAGCAAGTAGGAATGAAGTCCTTGTTCCCAAGTGAGCCCCTAAAGATAGAATCATGGAATCATAGAACAGTTTGGATTGGAAGGGACCTTTAAAGGACATCTAATCCAATCCCCAGCAAGGAGAGGGACATCTTCAACAACACCAGGCTGCTCCAAGCCCCATCCAACCTGGCCTTGAACACTGTCAGGGATGGGGCAGCCACAGGTTCTCTGGGCAGCCTGTGCCAGGGCCTGCCCACCCTCATTGTAAAGAATTTCTTCCTTATATTTAGCCTGAATCTACCCTCTTTTACTTTAAAATCATTGTCCTACTGCAACAGATCCTGTGTCCTCTGCACACTTGCACAAGATCTGGATGGCTGTGCACTTATGGAACACATAACCATGTAACTCCAGGGGATTCCATTCACACCATTTTCCTCTCTATGTCCCTACATGACGACTCTGGACACACAGGCCTCTCTTTATGTGCATGGTAAGCACACACTGGGTCAGACGATAAAGGATTCCTGCATTCAGAAGATGCTTCTACTTTATCTACCATTAACAGAGAGCACAAAGCCTTGGAAAATTCTTTTGCTATCTCCTCCCTGGCTATCAGACTGCAGGAGAAAGGCTGCCTTTAGGACAAAGCAGAACCAGGGAAACTCTTCCCTAGTTTCAGCAGCTGTTATCTGCCCTGTACCCTCCCTTGGTATTTCCCTGGGTGCATAATATGCACAGTACTGGGATAATACAAGCATGAGAAGCAGATTGCACATGTAAAACAGATATAACAAATGTAATACACACTTTTAAATACTAGTTTTATAGTGGGTTGATTTTCCACTGAAGATGGATGAAATAAAGCCTGTTCAGCACAATTAGTGTAAAGAGTGATGCCCAGTGAGCTGTGCAGCAGAGTGGAGAACACAGCTTAGAAAGCTTTTATTATATATTTTAGTGCCAAATTCACTTGCTCCTGCTCCCTTCCACTATAAAGATCACATTGTAATTCCTTGTAAATAAATATAAGCACACACAGACACCCCATGTCTGGTTCACACTTTTCATCCTTCCTCTTTTTATAGATGTGAGATATCTCATTTCCTTGCAGCACTGGCCAAAGCAGTTCCCCAGCCTCACATGTCTTTTTTACTGACAGTCACTCTAGTGGAATGATATACATCCATGTTTTAGGTCGTTTCTCTTCATCTGTTTGTTTGTTTCTGCAGAAGATGGCAAAAAGAAGAAAGAAAAAAGAAGATACACTCGCCTCCAAGGATGTGCTGGTTTTGATCTGATCATAGTTCTCTTCAGTTGCCATTAATAAACTTCACTTAGCAGGATGGATTAAAGGAAAGAGCAACACCAGGTTTTGGTGATGTAAAGCATGAGAAACAGATATAATGCTTTCAGAGGAACCCAGCCTAGGGCTAAAGTCTGACTTAACTCTCCTGTGGGTGCTGCAGTCAAGATGAAACGCAGTGTCTCAGTCGAAGGCCCCTGAGCCAACACAAAGCAGGATGGATGTGGGAAGGCATGGGA
The DNA here is from genome assembly GCA_013400415.1 of Scytalopus superciliaris. Taxonomy (NCBI): domain Eukaryota; kingdom Metazoa; phylum Chordata; class Aves; order Passeriformes; family Rhinocryptidae; genus Scytalopus; species Scytalopus superciliaris. The sequence continues at coordinate 821,019 of VXBX01002101.1, forward strand.
GCAATTTGCTGTGGAGCACTCCTTGCTGCACTTCCAGAAAGAGAGTTTGTACCTTTCTTTTGGAACCTAGTGCTTACCACAGCCAGTGTGCATGCAGCACAGGGGCCTGTCTGAATCCTCCAGCCAACTGAACAGATTCTATCAACAAGATCCACATAGGAATTGTCAAAAGGTTTCTCTACTCTGCCACTATCTTTAGTGAAGGAGGCAGAAAATGCTCCCAGCAAGAAGCATTTCCCCTGTCGGACAGGACTTGGAATCTTCCAAAAGCTATAATGAGAATGTTTGCACTTCCATCCAAGAATGGTATTGGCAGCAACTGAAGGTAATTAAACACATTGCCCATTGGCCATACAGATTTCTTCTTTGTTACAATTTCAGAGAAACAAACCCCTGTCTATAACCCAGACACTGTGTTGTGCAACCAGAATTTTTTGGGCTAACTTCTACCCTGCTCTAAACACACTGCAATGGGAGTTACAGCCACTTTATGCCAAGACTGTGCTTTGCTCAGTACCTCTCAGATGCTCTGCGGTTCCATTTCATTACCTCATAATTTCTAAGAATTGTCCTGTTTACTGTGAAAGGATGAGGGAACTGGACTGCACACTGAGTAGTTTCTCCATGTGCAAACAAAGAGACACCACCTCTCCATGATCACCACCTAACCCCTGATTACATTTCTTATCTTTACAGAACTGTAACTACAATGGCCAAGTTCACAACTGTTTGTTTTAACTCACTTCCTGAAGCAGATGACTCCATCTGAATTTTTAACCAGATATTCACTCGCTGGCTCCAATCTCCTGGTGCTTCCACCTCCCACAGTCGCTTCTGCTCCTCGGGATAAGCCTGCAGGAATTTCTGGCAAACTGAATAGGAGAAACCAAGGGGTAAAAGTATGAATGAGTGCAAAGTACAGGGGAAGAGGGAGTGTGCTCTATCCCAGAAATTGTCTCAGACCTACTTTCATTGGTTCCTTTGGAAATTTTTTCTTCTCTCTTCTCATTTTCCTCCTTTATGTTTTAGCTGAGGCTTTAGTAAAAGTCTATGTGGAATGGCCTCAACAGGCAAGAGTGAATCCTGTCCATCTGCTTCAGTCTAGATTATCACCTCATAAGTGCAGAAATATTGACTTGAAATGGCTTACTGAACACTGATCATCAATATAATTTGGGTAAATAATCAAATTTAGGTTTGCTTATGTTTTCAAACTGAAATATGTCCTATTTAGTGGTTTCCTTAAGATGTCTACAGCATCTGCAGATGTCCTGTTGTAGAATAAACAGTTCAAAAAATTCAAGGGGGACTTTTAAACTTGCCTTAACCACCATTCTATCAGTTCCATCAACTGCACTAAGACAGCAATCTGTGTACAACAAAATTGTTGTTATACTCTGTCCACTGAAGTTCATCATACTACAGAACGGGTAATTTATCTTCAACATTCAGTTGAGTTTAACAATGGGATGACAAAACAAAACCCCAATTCTGGTATGTAAACATTTGCCTTACAGTAATGAGCAGATGGCAGATGTTCATTTTGTCCAAGGATATCCAAACTAAACTAATCATTCCAATAAAAGCTACTGAAAGTAACATATATACCAAAATACAGGTATCTGCTAAATGGCTTTTTACTTCCTGTTAGGCCCCTATAGCACCTTAAATACCAAGCTGGTGAAAACTGTCTGGTTTCAGAGATCTCAGTACAGAGATTGAGAGTAAAAGGTTGCATTCATTTATCAAAGTATGAGAATGTGGTTCCAGTGAAATTAAAAACAGACAGTGACTTCAATATGCTCAAAAATTAACTTACAGTATTGGTATTTTTATAAAAGAAAACCTAATTAAAACATGATGCAAGTCAAATTTATTCACTATTCGCTCTAAACTTAATTGAGACGAAAGCAGAGTCTTGCAATATATTGCTTGTGTTAACAAATAAAATATGCAGCTTTCCCATCCGTAGTGTCTAAAGCCCTGATGACAAAGGAAAAATGGATATTACTGGGAGAAGGAATACTGTCAATACTATTCCTTCCTGAATTTAGAAGCAGCAGTATCTGTTGGGGTACATTTGTATACATTCAATGGTATGAGAAAGAATAGATACAGCCAACATTTCATTGATAATTGTTAGGAAATGGCTGTAAAGTTGTAAGTCAATCAAAGCATCTCCCCAAAAATGATGGTAAAGACCAGAGAGCAACATCAGGGAAAAAATGCTTTTCTAAATAAAACAGGTTTATAAATACTGTGAGCACAGATATTTTCTGTGAATTTTGCTAGCAAAACCAGAACTTTGACCTGAACACAGAGAAGATATGTAACTACTTTGTGATCTCTTAAAAGTGACAAATGTTCAAAGACAGTCAATACAACACAAGTACAGATGTGACTGGATGACTGAGCAGAGCCTGGATATCTGGCTTATTAAATGTAATTTCTTACAAATGCAGGTTCTACTAAAGCATTATGTGCAGTGTGGGCTTGACATCTTGTGATTCTTTTCCCTCTGGTGTCAAATAAAATCTGTAAGTCCTTGTCTAGGGCAATGACATAGTTCTAAGACAGTGAGATAAGAACACAAAATGTCAAACAGGCAGTATGAGTTTTATGCCTTTCCTTGTCTTACATAAATATTGGCCTACCTTTCTACAGGAAATTCCAGATGTCTCTGGAAAAGTAACCAGTTGCACGCTAACAACAGCTCAGTTCAGACAAGGGCACTGAACTCTTACACAGTGAAGACACTCTTACCAAGACCATATTGAAAATTATACATTATACATGACCCTTACCTAACGTGTCCACATCAAACGATTTACCTTGATACATGGCAGCAGAAATAGGGCAGCTGATCCCCAAGGCATCCTCAACCAGGAAAGACTGACAGAAATCATGCAGCATTTTCATCCCTAGGCCACCTCTTCTGCACTTTCTCCGGACAAATATAGTATCCAAGACTGGCAGCAAGTAACACTGACTGGTTGTACCATCACACAAGCTCCCTGAAAGCAGACAGGAGAAAAACACATGAATTTGCTAACAAAACTGGTAAGTGCTGTGTGATTCTAGGCACACATACTGCCCCGGTACCTTTCCACAGGCTGTGAGGATGATCCCAACAGAACTGCATTTGCACAGACAGTAAAACACTCTCCAGGAGGAAAATTTGTGCCACCAAACAGAGAGGACCTGACTACCATGTGGCTGACAGGTCTCACCAGAGTATTTTCCAGACCCCGGTTCTTCATAATCAAACCATCTAAGTACACAGTAAATGTAAGTAGGAAAGCTCACTGTAAATACATAATTGAGCTACAGCCAAAGAGATATAAATATTCTGAATGCAATGTGAAACATAACAGGGAAGGAAATGTCTTCCCAAAGTGGAGGAACCATGTCTGAGAAAGCACCAAGTAGAATCCAAGCAATAAAACTCACAGCAGCAGCTTAGGTTCACCCTTACACTGCAGCACCCAACAGTCACATCTCTGTAGGAAAATGAGTAAATAGGCATTTGGGTATAAAGCCCTAAACAAGCTAGGGGTGCATTTTAAGAAAGCACTATAAGAGCTCCTCTGTAAGTCACTCCATTTCTCCTGAGTGATAATTTATCACACGTGTAGGTGGTTCTAGTCCATCACTTGAGCTGCCACTATCAGTGAAACCAGGGGTTTCACTCAAGGGCAGTCCTTGCTAATAAACATATTAAGTCAGTCAACTGAAATCATGAGGACATGACATAATGCCCTACATGTGGACAAACTACAGACTCGACTATAACCCTCCAAACTATTAAAACTCAGTTCCCAGTGAAAATTGTCAAGAAACAACAAAAAAAAAAAGTAGAACCAAGGGATTTATTTTGCAATCATGAATGGTAAACTCAAACTGGAGTCAAGAGAAAGTTGATTAAGAACAGACATTCAGGTTCCAAAATTTCAACGTTCACCCCAAACAACCTAGGATACTGTTGCAGGAATTGCATTAGCAATTCATTGTACAATTTCCAGTCAGTGCAGAATATCATAAAAACAGAACCCTCAAACTACTTTACAGCATAAGCATTCAGCCCTGGAATGAAAGACCAACATCAGTTCACCAACTACGTACATATAGATAAGATCAGCATAGAAACATCTTCCTGATTTATTTTCATTTTTAGAAAATATTTATGGAGATTTTATGATGCTTCTGTCTGGGTACATGTCACTTTAAATACAAATGGATGGCCCTGCTTTTATAACAGAAAAAGATTACATTTTCATACTTTGTTGCTCAAATCTCATCTATACCTTCCTGGTTTTCTTTTTTACCACTTACTAGTGGAGTACTCGGTCTAGTTTTCAGTATTCTGAGACACAAAACATTCACCACTTCACTAAGACCTATTTCACAGTTACAGTGATCTATTAAATGGCTGTTCCTAAATCCCAATATTAGACTTTTACTTAATAGATCCATTTTTTCTTTATCTCATTATCTATCTTAAACTGAGACCTATGTTTACTTTTAGAGTTGGTGCCTCGTACCTTTCGCCAATATCCCCCAGGCCTGACTTTGATTTTCTAGGATGCCAGTTCAGCACAGCATACACAACCATTTTTAATTCTAGACCCTGATTTTCTAAGGCTGTAGCTGTTCATTTAGCAAAAATCCACATCACACACTGATCCATACAGCAAGAGTACGTAGCTACATAACCATCCATTCACATCCAGGCTTGGTTCTCTCCTGCTTAATCAAAGTGCATGCTTAACTTCAAACACATGTTCCAGCACATTGTTGGAAAAGGGTGGGTTGTGGTGGTGTTTATAACCTTCCAATATTTGTAACACATGATGGGTAGTTATTCTTTTTCTTCGTGAGCCAAAAAATTGAGTATATCCCCAGTCCCATTGTTTGCTGCCAACCCAACAGAGATGGAGGGATCCAGCAGGGTTGCACCATACATTCTAAGAAAGGCACAAACTTTTCCTCATGAAGTCTTTAAGAATTCCTGCATGTTGCAAGTGTCCTTATAAGTCTATTATTATCTCATATAGTCTGTCTCCTATAAATCCTGACGAGACTGCTGTGCAGCAATCCCAGGAGCTGAATGATTTATGTCCGTGCTTCTAATTTTGTGTTGAGAAGACGACAAAAACTTGTCATGTCTGAAGGCGCTGTAAATAAAAGAAACCATGAAGCCATTCTTCACCTTGTCCCTGGGAAACATATTAGGAGAGCAGTAGCCCACAGGCATTTGAAATAAAATAAACAAGCCAGCCAACCTTTGGAACAAAGGCCACTTTGTCCCTGGTTTCCATCCAATGGCACAGAGGTTACCGTAAGCTAATGGTGGCCCGGAGGTGACCACTGGGCTCTCACACACTTGGTTGAGAGGTTTGTTTCATTGTTGGAACACACACACAGACTAAGTTTTGAGGTGAGGGAGGAGACAGGGGAAATAAGGGCATTGGTGATGGAGATGGAAGCACTCATGCAGTCTGCCCTTTGAAAGCCTTTGATCTCTCTGGTTAGGTCATGAGTGCCAAATGACCAACTTAGGAGCCAGTGAAATGGCAAACAGATATTACAAGGGCAGGAAAGCAGACAGCCATTAGCATTCCCACAGAGCCACAAACCAGAAAAAAAAAAAAAACACCAACAATCTGGTCCCCACATCCAACAGACCCAAACAAAACAAGGTTGTGCACACTGAGTATTTCCCTGCTGAACAAGTTGACTTGGCACACACATGTTTGGACAGGCCCCGAGCAGGCCGGGTGCTTGTGTAAAGGGTGGGGAATATTCCTGCAGAGTAGAGCCCAAGGTCAACCCATTGTGTGAGTTTGTATGTGAGAAGGGGAACAAAGGTTCTGGCTTCAATAAAATTAAATGAATTCATGTCTTGACTGGTATGTAGTCATTTCATTTTTATTACAGCCAGAACCTTCAATCTGCCTCAGAAATGCACATTAAAAATATTATTGCTAGCAAACAGAGGGAGACAAAAGCAATTATCCAACAAGATTTCAGCTAATTGTCTGTCAGGTTAACTTCAATTCTGATTTATTTTTTTTTCTAAAAGAAATTTATGTAATCAGTGAAAAATAAAATCCTGTTATCTTTTTTTAGATCTATTTCTAGAGAAAGCACCTGGGCCACCAAAGTATCAAAAGAAATTTGCAAAGGCTTGTATGAAGAAAGGCGTGAAATGGATTTTTGCCTGGGGAGCCACTTCCAAAGACCATCTCTAAGGCTCTTGGGTAGGAAAAAGCAGAGACTGAGACAGGGTTGCTTTGCTGCCTACTCTCTGTCAGCTTAAGAGTTTTTGCAGTCAGGTGACTGTGACCCGTGGAGCATCTCTAAAGAATGAATGAGAAGCCAACAACACATTTACTCCTGATTCAAGTGCGTGTTTCACAGCCTTCTCAGAGGACTCAATTTGGTTAAGGCTGGTTTGATTCACAGCAGAGGAACACCATCCTTCTCCACACTTTTACCACTAAGGTTTGTCAGGAGGGAAGGGACGAGCTTTGACAATCTGACTCCTTTGCTTTTCATACCACTCACAGCTTGATCCACAGCTGGCCAGTTCCTGAATGTTACAGGAACATTAATATATAACAGTGGGGGAAAAAAGATGTATATTAAAAAGGGATTTTGATCAGTTTTATTCTTAAAGCGACTAAGACATTCCTGGCTCGTTGCATCCTCCAACTTCCTTACTGATTTATTTGCATCATGAATATTCTACATTCTCCTGGCATTTACGTGAAGGTGGTAAACGTCCACTTTCAGTAATTACCAGTCCTCAGTAAATAAAAAAAGAAAAACTTTCAGGGAATTACATGGTCTCATTGCACAAAAAGCAGTGTCAGTAACTGTGGTAATTAATCCTGCATCACTACACATAATTTTTGAGGTTTTCACGCAGCTTTAGAGCATGTAGTAAATACTTTAAACAATATAAAACAGATCTCAAAACACAAGTATCTATAGGAAGGGCTTTCTGCAAACTATTTCTGCTGTCAGCAAATAAAGGTACAGGAGCAGGGAACTGTCATTTCCTGTTGTACCTTTAAGTAGCTACATTTAGTGAGGTCTAACTCCTCAGCTGTCCGATATGGCTGCTGCTGACATAGATAAAATTGGAGACATTTATCTTGGCACGTGACAAAGTGTCTTATCAGCCTCATTAGTGGCTTAGTACATCTCATCAATCTTTAGTATACCCAGTGGTAAATGCTGCATGCCTGTCATTGGACAGGAATAGGCACATACCAGAGAGGGTAAGTTGATGATCTGTGTAGTCATGAATAAATTTTGCTTTAATAAAGGTGTCTAATGCTCACGAAAAGTGATAGCCTTGAAGAATGAGTCTTCTGTTTATCTACACAACAGGTGCAGGATGGCCAGTGCCAGTAGGTGCCAAATGGTCTCAAAACCTTGACTTGCAGTTACTGCATCTCTGAGCAGGGTGGGTGCTCGAGACCATCTGTCCCTCCTTAGCAGGACTATTAAAAGAGATCAGTTAAGGAGGTTCTTAAGATGGATGGAAGCATGGAACTGGACCAAAATTACCAAGTTCACTTTGTGCAGGCCACCTAGGAACTGGCAAATGGAAATGACTTCACAATATTGCCAAGACAGTTAATTGGAATCACTGAAGTCCATTGAAAATTTAGTTTGCATAACGGCACATTAAATCTGTAGTAAAGATAGAACAGACTCTCTTCCTTGGTCACCACATCTATGATTCACCCAGAAGACTTGTGTTTGAAACAGCCATGCTCCACAGACCTGTTCTGGCTTATTTGGCTCCACTGAAGCATGGTTTTGTCATGCTGTAGATAATGGAAAATTCACAGATGAGAAATACAGTTGAAAATGACATCAATATGAGAGTCTCATTTACCCAGTGAAGAAAATAAAACTAGAAAGAATGGCCAGGTAATTGCAGAGCATGAAAATAAAGGGAATCAGAATCACATGGTGGGCACAGAGGTAAATAATTTCTTCCTAGGATCAGAAGCTGTAACAGAGGTCCAGCACAATATAAAGTCCTGTAGTTAAAGCTGCCCCTACTACTAAATGTTCTGACCAGGACAGTAAGAGGAAAAAGAACTTACATTATGATTAAAAAAAAAGAAAAGTTTTAAAAAATATCTAATCCATCCATGTGAAATACAACTTCTAAGTGAAGATATTTATCTTAGTCTCTTTGGGGCCTAATAAATCCAGGGCTCTTCTAAAACGTAGAGAGAATGGGATCAGCCAGCATGGCTGGTATGAAATTGAAATCACAGAACTTCAGAAAGAGGAATTATTTTCTAAATGCGTACATCAAATTGCAAAAAGCAGCAAAAACAATCAGTTTCAAGCTTCCCGAAAAGGCTTTGGCAAAAGACTGCAGTAATTTGTGACACAGGCCAAAAACTAACAAATATAGCTGCCCAGAGAAAAAACACTGGCAAGAAAAGGCAGATGCTGACAAAGCTGGACTTGAAGGATTTGTATTTTATGTGGACCTGGTTTAAAACCAAACTGTGACTCTCAACTTACTCAGAAACAGTTTCAACTTGGCTAATACTCCACCCATAACAGACTACTGTGCACATTTATTTTGCTGAAGCATGAATCATTACAGCCCATACAAGTGTTTCTTTCCAAAAGTTTTGCTCAGGAATATTTACGAATTAAAGAAAAATGCATTATGGCAGTGAAGCATCTGCCACTACAAACCAGTTCATCAGAATAATCACAGATACAGACAAGATTGCTTCACCATGGACTGAGACCTGACTCATGACTGATGGTGCAGCAGCACTGGACAAGCACAGTGCTGTACAAGCCACACCTCTCTGTGGATAAGGATTTCTCCATTCCAAGGCAGCAGAAGAGCAGAACACCTTATTGTTGCTGGCCTTTGGGACTCCAGCAGAGAAGGGACCTTCACCCAGGTAACCATCTCTCTGGGTTCCTCTGGAATGCAAAGCAAACCATCTCTGTATGGCTTTCAAGCTGTTTCTTATCCTCCCATTTTGGGCTACCGAGTGCTGACTTGGACAACCCATTCTACTTTCAAAGATCCCACCTTCTCTGTGTTTAAGATGCTGGTATCAAAATGAATCTTAAACACAGACTGGAAACCAGCTTCTATGTGTTGGGCACACACTCAACTGTATACCTGGAGTTATTCTAATGAAACCTCTTCCACTTCAGCCTGGTTAACAGCAATGCACCTGCACTCGCACAAACTCTCTGTTTAATGACAGACCTTCACTAAAGCTTATCAAGTATCCCTAAAGAATTTAAATACATTTTGTTTCTTTTCTATGCCAATTAATCAATTAATGGTGAAATCAATTAATCATCATCCTTTAAACTGGGAGTACCAGTTGGACAAACCATCACAGGACTGATCTAGACAACACACCTTCCCCTACACAACCCAGTCACTGCTCCTCACACATTCAAGGATCTTTCCACATCTTGCCAGCACCCGCTCCCGATACACTGGTTTTCCACTGGGAACTGCCCTCCTTTTTCAGGTATCATTCTTTCCAGGATGCAGCCCCCTATTCTGTGCACAGTCCCAACATTCTTTGTTCCTAGATATACGACCTTCTACTTGGCTGCATTAAAGCACATTTTATTGGAATAAGCCACTACCTCAGATCGCTCAGTGTAACTGAGAAGAGGGTTTGGAACCATCGTATTTAAATGAAAGTAATATGGATGGCTTCCAAATTCTGAGAAGGTTTGTTCCCCAGATTAATTCCGAAAGAGATTTCATATAAAAATGTAAATGAGAGCCAGGATTATTTATACTGAAAGATAAACAAAAGGATTACATTTCGAGCTATTAGGAACCCATGGAAATGTGTCTCCAAAATGACCTTACCTTTCATCTTGACCGAGTAAAAGGCAACAGCCTCGCTGTTTCTCCAGAGTATCTTGGCACACTCGGTGGCAGAGTGAGGTAGAAAGAATGCATCATTAGCTGAACTCCCTTCCAGCATTCCAAAAATAATGTAGTTCAGAACAAAGAGGACAATCCTTTCTGCAAATGTCTGGACCTTAGAGAACAAACAAAAACAGACCAAAGAAAAATGAGGCAGAGAATAGTATTTTGCATCTCATAAAAGGTTTCAAAATCAAAAGAGGCTGGGAAGGAGGAGGTCAGGAAACACGTACACTTAATTTGGGGAAAATACCTCATGAATTGGTTCAGCTAGAATAACAAAAACAGTTTTTCCCAGTGTTTCACCCTCTATCCAGAGGGCATAGAACAATTCAATAACTATTTATAAAGCTTGACATATCTCCTGTTGTCACAGAGAGGAATTCTAAACCAGCAGGAGTATCTTGATTGTAGTCACAGCAAACCAGTCACAGATTTGGAACCAGGATCAAGGCAACCTAATCCTGCCCAAAAGCAGAATAAAGATAGGATTCACTGTGTTGGCCTGATCATGTCTCCCCTACTACCTCTCTTCTCACAGCATCAAAGAGCTTTAGTGGGCCAGGACTTTACTGAGGTAGACACCAAACAAAACAGAAAATAAACAGTCTGTCCCAAATATCTTATAATGCAGGTGTAACACCAACAATTAGTCTGGGCTGTGTTTCTTACGAGACAACCAACAGGACAGGGAGATGGAGGAATATAAAGGAACAAGATCATATTGGCCATCAAGGTAAAAACTGGCGCCAAGAATCTTCACATGAATGCTGAAAAAGAAAATGAGTTTTCAAAAATAATGACAATTTACCTCTTAGCAATGACCTAGAAGGGGCAAGATTTCCATTTTCAGATACTATTTTCATTCTCTGTTGAGGCAGCAGATGCTTAAAAGCCTGAAGGCCTGTGTTTCTGCTCCAAGTTCTATCTTGCAAGGATTTGGATGTCAAAATCCCTCCCAGTTCAGTACCCAGAAAAAGCCTACTTTATCCTGTGAGTAATTCAACTCTATGTGTGACAGATACTAAGGAAAGCTAATAAATAAATGGTATCATTAAGGACCAAAGATACGGAGGGTTTGGTAGGAAACAGAACTGACTTAATAACCTCATGGCATCACAAAGCTCACATGCAGTAGGCATCTGACTTAGTTGAAAACAGACTACAGGCTACACAAATCTTTCAAATTATGAAAAAGCAGCTCTATCCTACTAATATAATTGGGGAAAGAATTACAGATATAGAAACTACAGAAACCATTTTGTAAAATGAACACAATACCAACATTATCCAAGGAGGAAAAAAATCCTAACTAACTAGATAGGACATTGTTCCAAAGGGTAGTAACACCTCCCACCAGACAGTCAGTCAAGCAACACTAATGTGAGAGATTATTGCTAATGTAGTAGTTCAGTGCATCTGATTATTCCTTTAGTAGGCAGTGAGGGTAAACTAAAAAACAAAAGAAAATAAGTCTCACAGATGAATCATAAACTGCGTGCAGAAAATTGTTTAGAGAGGGTTAAATGTGGACGTCACTGTAATGGAGACATGAAGTACTTGGTGAGCCACAGAGCCCAGATCCCACAGGTTATAAAGCAGGACCTGCAGGAGACCAGAGACAATTTATATATGACTGTTTTGTCTGGGAAGTACCAGGGCAAAGGCAACTAAAATAGCATCCTCACCAAAATGAGCCCATCCCTAGAGGGATCCGCCGTCTTCACTATGTCTTCAACAGGCCACCAACGCCGGCCCAAATAAACTGCCAAAACTACAAGAAGATAAAAACAGGGGAACACGTTACCTGCAAATGCAAAGTAGGTTCTGAACCTTCCCACCAGCAGTCTCAGATCTACTTCTCCAGCAGACTGCAGTTTGATCTGCTGTGAGACAGCAGAACAACTGTATTTCAATTTCACCTCCACGTCCCCTGATATCCAATTTTCAGTACCGCACAAGGCATGAAGTGAAGGTAATTTTTCCTCAGGAATTGATGTGACTTTGGTGTGACAACCTGTGTGCCACATGAATAAAGCACTTCCTGCATAACAGTAAGTTCAGTAGCAGAGTAGGTTTGAGTGGCATTTGGGACAGAGGAGCTCCGTGGCTAAAGGTTACAGTTTTGAAGTTTCTCTCAGACCTTCCCATGCCCACACACACACATTTGCATGTATTGGAGTGCCCGTATTTGCACTCATGCAAGTCAAACAGAAATTTTCATATCTGCTTTATCAAATAGCTCTTCAGCTCTCTCTGTGATTGAATTTCTGTCTCTCTGTACCTTTGGAATACAGACTCCTAAATCTGTGCGTGGACAGATATTCACAAAGGTTCAAATGCATATACAGAGAGGTTTCTGTCACCAAAGAACAGACATACACACACATAAATAACACTCTGCCCTGAAGTAAAAGTGTGTGATCAACCTACGTAAGTCAAGTCCTCATGTAGGTGCCATGCAGAACTTGCACCCCACTTCTTCCCATCCTTCCTCAATTTTTCACATATGCAGGAACAAGTACTTAAACCCTACTCCTACATGTTCATCTACAGAATTTGTTGCCTGCCAATAGATTTACAAGAAAAAGACTGAAGCAGCAACAGCGACACTGAAATTACTCCCAAGCCTTGTTAGGAAAGAAAAGTTTTGACACGAGGTCATTTCAAAGGATAGAGAATAGATTTTAAGGGTTTAGATGAGGTTTTAGAATAAACACAGAAATCTCATCACTTATGACCACAAACACACCAAAGAAAATATTTCAGCAAAAAGAACTTTTTTTATCTGTACAGTGGTGATGTTCACCTAAAGAAAGCACGTGGCCACAATTTCTGGATTGCTCAAGAACACCAGTATCTTTACTATGTTCAAATAGGGCAGCTAGCATCCTCATTTTTAGATAAAAAAAGATAATATATAATACAGGATGTATGTTGCAAAGAACAGCACAGTGTCCACACCCCTTGAGTCCTAAGAGAGCTTCTTCAACTGGCTGTCTAACCCACCCAACAAGGGATGAACAGAAGAAAGTTCAAAACCACCTCTGAGTTAGAGACAAATTCACACACAAGGAAATGAAATGACTCTGAGGACAGGGTTCATCATTTACCTGTTTTAGCCTCAGGTTATACAAATGTCACTGATGCACACAGGTTGGTTTCCCTTTTTTCCTTCAGCCTCTGTTGCTCCCACTGGCTTTAAGGCTGGAGATCCCACTTAGCTAACTTATATTCCAAATAAATTATTAAAGCATGTGCCAGAAAGCATCACACTTTGTGTACTGGGTTAACAAGGAAGAAGGATTGCACGCAAGGGCAGATGCCTGTTTATAGCACCAGATTCAATTCATTAAATATTATGCACTTACTTGCATGGGAGTTTCATACTCTTTCTGTGATGGATTCAATCTGTTCCCTCAAACCCTTCCCTCTGCTTTCAAATGCAGCAGCCACTGCTCCATTACACATCCATGAAACATGCAGCTACAAAGGGAGCTGAGTCACACAAAGGGGACATTACTGGCCAAATGCTGACTTTAATGAGAGCTGCACAGAGGTTTGGCACACAGTTCAGACATACAAGACACATAGTAAAGGTCAGAAAAGTTTAAAAAAGCTTTGAGGAAAATAGGAAGATGCATAACCATGTTGGGAGGAGTTACTTTTATAGAACATTTACTGTGCTATTCAATAATTTAAATGTGTGGAAGGGAACACTAGTTGACATAGCAACTGTCACATCACATTACTCGAGCAACCTTATCTATATGGATGCCTTCCTTGAAGGAAAAACACTTCTCCAGATTTCACACAAACATATGTACTTTGCTTTTTTTTATCATTTTTCAAATCAACATCTGGTCCGCAGTTAAATCCATCCATGCTTCCCCATACTCTCATTTTCATCTTATAATCAACTTTGAGGAACACTATTTCAAATGCAAACATGATTTGTGAGACCACATGTTCCTCCTCTCTCCTTTCCCAGTCTTGTTGTTCTTTCCAAGACGTTGTTACATTCACCTGATCATGAGAAATTGAGTTGTTGCCAACACACATCCCCTGAACCCTGTGAATCATCATGTGTATGATTACAATGACCTTGCAACTCTAAGACTTCATGTGTTTGATCTTGCAGTTGCAAGACCAGGTGAAATGGATTAAGTCCAATGCATTTCAGGTCACAATTAATGGAGTTTATACATGCTCAGGTGGGTGGTTTGTCCTGTAAGCACCAGCTTGCTAAACCTCAGTACTTTCATCATGTGCAGTCAGACAAACGTATTCAGAGTGTTGCAAGAAGCTGACAGGCAGTGAAACACATGATTCCATAGCACAGGGGTATTTGGAATCCAGTACTGAGCTGAATTAGGCACCAAGAATAATGCAATTGTGATTATGAAATGTCTCTTTTTGCTAGGCAGACATGGACCCCTTCCCAACTCAGGCCTGGATTATATTTTTACTTCCTGGGCTATGCTGGCCAAATGTTCCCACACTGGTGTGCAACTGTTTGAATGAAACGTGCACATCAGGACTCTGCACAGAGTAAAGACCAAAAAACAATACAACATCCAGCTTGGTCCTTCTTTTCCCTCTGCCTTATGTGAATTGTTGAAATACATCCTTCAGTCACAAACTAAATAAAGGCAATTATATACTGGGGAGATGTATTTTGAGTTTGTTTAATAAATATAGAATGTACCACTTCTTTAACTTAGATAAAGTCATCTTTACCTTAATTTTGGTAGTATTTCAAATTCATAGCACACTTAGAGAGGTTTGCTTTTGCCAGATTTCCACACTGGAGGAGAATGGCAAATCATCCCAACAAGCAGTTTCATTCAACCAAGCCTGGGTGAGCTCTGATACTGGAGCAAGCTCAGAGATCCTACACCAAACTGTATTCTTCAGCTGGGTCCCTCAGTTCCCTGCCTTTAAATTGGAGTAAGAGCATTTCCTCATCTTTCCTAAGAGTTTTATCTAAATAAATATGCTAAAGCTTGAGAAGCTGCAGGAATGGCAGCCACTCAAGTATCTCAGATTATCTTTCTTGCAACCAGTTACATTTTCTTCTACAACTCGACTTTTACTCAGCAATTTGTTGTAAATGTCTTGTGATAAATGTTCCAAGGCATCTAACAGTTATTGTGAATTATTATATACAGCATACAGAAAATGCCACAATAAGGTATGTTTATTTAGTGTTATAAAGATGTTAATCACCCGTGTTATGCTCTGTAGGCTCTTACAATACAATTTACATTCTCATAAAAATATCTATACAGATATACTAACAGAACACAGCACTCAGCCCATCAAAAATAAATTAAAAATGCTTCCAACCAAGACCAAGTCCTATAGAAAAGCTGCCATACCCATTTTCTCTTTGAAATACACAGATCATTTCAGACCACAAGCTGCACATCACTTCTGGACAAGCCATGTGATCAAGATGATCAGATATAAATCTCAGTGGTGGAATACACCCCTCTTTAACCCATGTTCAAGAATTCAGTGCCATCAAACTGAAATACAGTACGTGGGGACAACCACAAAATTTGCTTTTTAGAGCACTCTTGCTATGAAAGAAAACTAAAATGCAGATGCAGTGAACAGTAGAGAAAGAGAAGAGATCAACTACAGCAAGACTGTTGGCTTCTTCCATCTGGATGAAACTAGAGTTCACAAGAGAAGTGTAAAGTTCAAGTGAGGAAAACAAATCATTCAGCCTCTTTAGTGTTTTAAGTTTCTGCCCATATCCTTAAGTAAAGAAGACTAAGTTAATATATATCACCTTTCTCTGAAGGTAATGGTTTTGAATCAATTTGATCTGTTCAGCTGTCAGAACAAAAGGTCATGTAGGTGAGCAAATCCAAATGGAGTTGCTACATTAGCACAGTCTGCCACCCCTAAAAGACAATTCCAAATCTGCTGAACTGTTTTGGACAAAATACTTCAGCTGTTTGTACCCACATGTATAGGTGTGCACACACACACAGCCCAGCAGGCTTCAGAGAACTGATGAAAATTTATTAACACTCATCTAAGAAAAAGACTGCAACAAGTCTGATGTGTGTAGGAAGGCTGGCCACGTGTTTATAGCACATAAAATACTGACACAAAGAACTTCCAGTAAAATCCTTTAAATCATAGTTTTAGAAGGAAAAAAACAGGTGATGTAGGCCTTATTTAAGTAACCAGACTTACTATCTCTCTGTTTCTGTGACTATGGGCTGGTGACTCAAGCTGAAGTTTTGCAAGGGGGTCACAGCAGTCAGTCAGGCTGTTGTTTATAATATAATAAGATGTTTATTCTGCCAGGTTTAAGCTTTTAATGAGGACAGCTATCATGTAATTTAGGCTCCACTGTACTTGTTTGACTTGTTCCTGTGAGAAATCGTTCTCCTTGTGTGCATGTATCTCATTAATACTTGTTGTTCCAAATACTATGAGATCATTTAACTGAAGAGCTGTGCTAAATGCACTTTCACCTGCATTTATTTAATAATCCTTTGGTTTTGCAGTGGAGCTACAGATCCCAATTCCTCTTGTGTAGCCTAAACTAACTCAAAGCTGTTTTCAACCACATTCCTTTGAATATGAGTCAGGAGGTGTGAACAACTGCACTCACAGCAAGTCTGGCCTCTGGTGTAGGCACTTCTCTCCTTTATCACACCAGGGCCTGTCTCTTTTCAGGAAAATATTAACGAAATACTTAATTAATGTCAGGAAAGTAATTCAACGTCAACATTTTTAGAGGGATCAGAAAGTTTTTTGACTACACTTGCAATCTGGAGAGGTCTCCCACCTTCAACTTATGTTAATCACAACCCATTAGCAAACATCCAATTGGAATCCTATGTAGGAGCTGGAAAACTGCAGAGTTCACCTCCAACCACAGATGATTTTAATCTGCTTTTTGCTCTTCTGAAGAAATTTCCTGGTTATGGGGTTTGGACTGAACAACGAACACTTATAGTAACAGAACCTGTTCTAGGAGTGCAAGATCATTACCTGACACACTTCAGAACTGAACACACAGTGCTGAATTTTGTGCCTTGCCTTTGTTGCATTATTAAGAATACTGGCTAATAAGGTCTTTCAGGCATAATTTATGGCTTATCCTTCAGAAAAAGAAGTATACTTTTAATGACAGATGTCATTAGTTTGCTGCCACATTTGGAAACTGGAAGTTTAAGAAGTTTCACATGTTCTGCATTTCCAAGTGACACAACAGGTCAATGCAAAGGTTCATGTCTCCATTGTAGATGTTCCAAAAATTCCATAGCCCACTGCTTCACAACAGCTCTAACACTCCTCATTTAATCTACACACCAGCAGATACTCCCCACACACCAGGTACTGGAAACAAAAGGCATTTAAACCTAGGACTAAAGAAAATACCATAAAGTAAAAAACCAGTATGAATAAGAATCAGTATGAAACAATACAATTCGAAGTTGTATTTTACTGATTAAGGATTTCAGAATTCTATCCAAACTATAATGCATTAAATTTCACAGCACCCTGAATTAGAAAAATATTACCCCAATTGAATAAAGTCAGAAAGAATAACAGATTTACCCAAGGTGATTTTTCAGCTACCAGCAGAGAATTTATGCACAGAATTTAAAAGCCCTGATCATCAGTTCTTCCTTCTAATAAGCAGCCTACTGACACAAATCCTTGACAGGTAAACTGAATCCACTTCATATTCAAAACAAAACCCAGAATATGTAAAATACATAAACAAGCAGATCATCTTAAAAGTAAAGAAAGCACTACTCAAATTTCAAAATATTTTGACCAATTCTAACCTGTCTCTTTATCCTTTGGATCAGTTAACAGCAACAGTTTGCAAGTAGGATTATTTCGGTAGAGAGGGACAAAACACACACAGGAATCTTCAAGTTTAACCTAAAAAACAAACAAGCCCTGTAGCTGTTTGGACTGCAAAGCTCACGAGAAGTATTTCATGTATCAGATGCACTTATGACATGTTTTACTGACATGCATGGTATAAACTTAGCTCAACACCCTCTCAATCCTCAACTTCAAGGCACTGAAACATACATAATATTCTAATATTATCCATAAGTAATGTTAATTTTAAAGGAATCACGCTACTGAAGTTACTGAAGCCCTTAACGCTGACTTGCTCTGGTTAGTGCATAACCTGCCTTTGAACACTGTTACAGGCAGACAAATGGTGTTGTGAAAGACCAGACACATCAAATGAAAACAAATACCACTTGCGCGTCTTGCAGCATCCTCCAGCTGAGCACTTGTGGTGTTTTGCAAACAATGAATTAAGCCTCGGGGTACAGGGAGTATCAAAGCACTAGGGCAGTGCCCGGGCAGTTTATCTGCGAGGCACAGGGAGGGTAGATAATTGGCACAAGGTGGTTAAGTTGAAGGCAAAGCTAAAATCAAAACGCAGCTCTCAAGCTTTTGGTCTTAGACTAAACTCCTAAATGATGTGACACATAAACACTAAATTACTGCGCTCAAACAGCTCTATATGCATAGAAATGACGATTTCCATATGAATATTGCAAATGCTGTCATGTAAGTTTAGGTACAGGCAAAGAGCGTGCATGACTTAGCACAGTATGTACTGTACTTTCCAAAATCTGGTCCATTGTGTATGTGTGGGTGTGCCTCTCTCTCTAATTGCACCCATTTGTCAGTTTGCTGTGAAACTCAAATCATTCATGTGATACATTTAATATTTCTTGGTGCATGCAAGAAGTATGAATATGGATTATTCAGGATAACAACTTTAAGTTGAAACCACTGTTCACTAGTTTCTGAGTGCCAGAATCCTGGAAGCATCTATGCAAACACTGGACTCCAGGAAAAAAAAAAACCCTGAAAACTGCTTGAAATCTGTATTCATGAGCTTGCCTAGATCTCAGTATATTCTGGGGATTCAGTAATTCTTTGCATGCTTCCAACATAACAGCATCAATGTCATTATGGCACCTGGGAGCATTACCATAATTAAAAGGCCAGGACTACTTCCAATACTGTTATTTTGTTTGATAAGGTAATGTGCACTTTCACAGGTGTTAACAACACCAGCACGAGCCAAGCACAGCTCTGTGTGTGACTGCTGCCAACGGGCTCCCATCCTGACCTGCAAGCATCCCTGCTATTTGTGTTCTGAATGCATGACCAAGCCATGCCAAAAAGAAGTTCTGTGGCCTGAGCAAGGGGGCTGATAACCACTTAACTCTTGCTGAATAATTATTCACAGTTGGTAGTCCTGCCACTTGAAACCTGCTTTAATT
>VXBX01002101.1:840315-856073 GCA_013400415.1 Scytalopus superciliaris
GGGGGGGGGGGGGGGGAGAAACAACTTGGTAATGCAGCCATTATTCAAACACCAAAATCCTCATCCTTCAGGTTGTAGGTATGTAAAAGAGATTGTTAGCTGGGATGTTCACTGGGAATGGGAGATTTATCTTATTCCATTTAAACTATTTTGAATTGTAAAAATAAAAAATATCAACATTCCTTGAGCTATTTATTACAGAATATAAGGGAAAAGACAATACAGCAAGAACATCACCATTACTTGTGCCCTTGACTAGCTGTCTGACTGCAGATTAGATTAGACCTGAATTAAATGAATGCAAAGAGAAATGTGTTGCTATGAGACTCAAATCAGTCATGTGATATATTTAAGGGCTGATGACAAGCCACAAAAGCAAGACAGTTGTGAATCACAAGCCAGAAGTCCACCTTTAACTGCTCTCACTGTGTGTAGCTACTGCAGGAACACACACAGCACTGCTTGGCATTTTAACTTCCCCTCCCTTCTAATGGAACAGCAAATGAGCTTCCAAAAGTACAACCTGGCATGAAAGGCTGAGGTAAGGACACCGAAGCCCTAAATTAGGGGATGTTTGCATTTGCAGGTCTGTTTGTATTTAACCCTACAAGGTCCACTAGAGGGCATTAAAAGAGTATTTAAACCCTGTTACATTCCCAGCTCAACGCCGAAGCTGAACCCACCTGGAACAGCATTTTTCTGGAAGCTACTACATGTTATTTTCCTAATTTACAGAAAACCCACAGTATTCCAAACATTTATTTCACCTTATTCAATTTCTGTTTTTATAGTACAATAACAGGTAGCCCAGTACACATTTTATGACCTACAAAATGCCCAGAATGAAAGGTTTCATAGGTTGACTGGAGTCAAAATTTTTAATAGGCCTGTTCAGTCACCCAGGTGGTTTAGGAAAAAAAACATGGGCACCTATGGTATTTATACTGAGCAGAATTCCTTTGAGAGAATCCATACTCAAAATTATGAATCTAGGTATTGGAAAGAATGAAAACAAACAAGACCATATCACAATAGCTGTGTAAACTGCATAGTAGGGGCAGAATACAGAGCTGCACCACAGTGTAAATCTCTATCAAACTCACTTGATTCAGTCCTGTAAGGAGGCAGGTCGGGATGCAAAGTTCACCTAAGGACTTCAAACCCTCTCCCACACTTCCAGACGTGCAGTTTATCTCTCATTTACAGCATGCAAACTATGAAATAATGCAGGATTTGCTGATTTTAAGAGAATTTTAATCCAGCCACACCAGTTTACACCTGCTCACAGACAATGAGCACAACCAACAAACTAATTTCCATGTATCTAACTTGTAGTACAATAAATATCAGCCTACTACCTCTTGTCCTCCAGGAATTGAAAAAACATCAGGAGTGGGCAATGATTTCTTCACAAGTTTTTCATAGTATGTTTCAGCATCTCCCTGGAGAACTTCTGGATCTCCTGCTATTGTGTCAACCAAGTAAAGGCAACCTGCAGATAAAATAAAACACAAGATATTTTGACTTTTTAAATGAACTAAGAAACATGAGTTTCAAAACCTCAGTTTCCCCAGCAACTGGTTGGTGTAGCTGGGGCCTTAATGATCTCATTAGAGCCTTTTTGTATAATCCTAGTCTAAAATAGTAAGGCTGGTACAAAACTATCTATATATTATTTACCACCTGACATGCAATTTTACAAAGGAGAACCATGACAGCATCAAATCACATTTGTCTCCTTTGAATTCAACAAGCAGAGTCTCAAATTTCTCTAGGTATAAGTAAATTGCTTTAAAGCTGGAAGAGGGAAAACAACTCCAAAACAAAGCCAAAGTGTAAGCACCATCCAAATATATAACAGGGAAAGAATTCCAAAGATTCCAGTCTTTCTTGGAAGACTGCCCTTTTATGGGTCAGTTCATGATCTGTTGTATATCAGTAAGTTTTTATTTCTCTTTTCTGAGTAATTCCAACTTCACAACAACGAAATAATGTCAAAAATACTAAAATACTTACATACACAAGACTTCCCAAAATACTAACATCCCCTTACATGCAACATAACGTTTAACCCATGTGATTCGATGCTGAAAGGCATTTGTTAATTGCATGCAAACAAAAATCACATACATTTGATGTCTGTTACCTAAATGCAAAGTCCAACTTGGTGTTCCTGAAGAACCAGTTATCTCCTTTTGACATAACAAGCCAGACTGTCTGGTGGCTCATCTCCAGCCCAAGATAAAGAACACAAGAAATAAGTTGCATTCCAAATGGTGTCCTGCCACTCTTCTATCCCAGGAAGGAAATGGTTTCAATTTAAGGGCCTTTTAATCAACAAGTTACACCTGCAATGCTTGTAAGCCCCAAACTGAGGACAAAATCTCCTCCCACTCTGCTGTAGTTGGAACCTTAGTTCTGAATCCTCCATTTTCAATCATGGTTTGGTCTCACGTGGCAGCTCCTGGGGCTCATGTTGAATGTGAAATAACTGCACAGACAGTGACACAACGAAGAGTCTTAGAGGACCATTGCAAGAATATCTATACCAAGATTCAGAAACTATGAATCATAAAAGTACCATATTCAAAAGGGTGTCTTTCCACATAAAAGTAGAAGCATGGGATTTGTAGTACCAGGTCACATTCATCTATGGTCCCACCATTCTCCCTCCAGCAGTGATCAGTATCCAATTCCTCAGCAAAAGGGTAAGAAACTGTAACCGATAATTCACCACTACCCAGCGCTGCTTAAAATGCTTTAAGCACTATTTTCCTGCCCTTTGCAGGCAATCAGCTTCCATCCTGAGGCTTGACAGCAAAGCTATGTAGTCAGAATGCTGAACAGAAGCTACTCTGTAAATGGGTTTCATGGTATGTTTGTATGTGACAAAATGGGAGAGAAAAGAGTATTGCAGCACTGGCAAGTTGGGTCACATTATAAAATCCCAGGCAACATTTAGTGGGGGGTTTCTTCTGCAGAGGCAGAAAGTGTGTACAGTGTTACACCATCAAGCAAAGAAGTCATGTGAGGAGAGAAAATAAAGATTATTATTAAAAACTCTAGTAATTCACAAATGTAAATTTACTAGTAAATTAATCCTTTACAAAAGAGCAGCATGTAAGACTTAAGTTTAGCACAAAGAAAAATATTTGCAATGCTAATAAATACTGTTCATGATGTGCAGCTCACAAGGCTCCCTCCTGCCACAGCTCAGCCAATGCAACTTAACAGCACAGTCATGTTTTCTGCTCCCTGAACAAAGCAGCCACTGCCTTCAGAGTTACATGAACCTTCTGGTACATAACATGCTCATACTCTAAGGTAACAGTGAGCACTTCAAGGACAAAATCAGGTCACAGATTAAATACTGAGGCCTTAGAGAAAACTTCTGATGGACTTTCCATCAATACAGCTTTGCACAGAAGTAACCTTTTTCTCTAGAAAATGTTTTTAGATTTCCAGGTGACTTGTCCTTCCTGTGTGATACACTGAAAAGGCCCAAGTGAGTTAGGAGCATGTGCTCCTATAAAAGGGAAATCAAAATGCCTTTCATGAAGAAAACTAATGTCTTGGCTTCTGTGTATAAGGGGAGGAGGCAGAGAGAGTGATACTCCTTTAGGAACAAATGTGGAGCAGAAGTCTCACTTTAGCTACCTTGGAGTGTCAAGAAGTCAGTGGAGGTAAGGCCTTGTGAACATCCCTCCAATCTTGCACACACATGCACATACCAGTCATGCTCTTCAGCTGCCACAGCCAGGAGAAAAATCACTTGTTTGAAATTTTTTTACGTTAACTAAAGTGTTTCCCAGTTTTCTCCAGTACAAAGTGACAAAATAGTATTTGCTCTGTAGTACATGTCCCTTTTACGTATTTTCTTTGTATGCAGACAAAAGAAAAAGCTCTCGAAGTCTAAACACAACTATTGTTATTAAGCATTTGACTGAATCAATAATTATTGTTGGCTAACAGGATGTTACGAAGGTTCCTAAATCAAATGCAAAATAATTTCACTTCACTTTAAAATAAAAGCAGAGCTATTCTCCCAGGAGTGCTTCAGTCTGATGCCCCTACCAGCATCTTGGGATACCAAAATCACAAAGTTCCCGGGACAGCATTTAAATTAATTGGAAAGGCAGGCTTTTATTTGAATTTGCTCTTACCTAGCAGCAACTAAAGAGCACATGGTGGCAGGCAGTTGCCAGGACCCTGCCAGCAGTCCTTGACTGGAGCTGTTCACAAAGGGTTACCCTGTGCAGGGGAGGGAGCGAGGGCCGAGTCATAAAAGGGGCCTCTTGCTGCAGCCACGGAGGAGGGACCATAAACCATAAGGAGAGTAAATTTAGAACAGGAGGCCTCCTGCACGAGAGGGATTCCTGACAGTGGCACTGGAAGGGCTGGGATCTTAAACAGCCAGAGCTGGTAAACAAGGTCAAGCACCATGGGATGGATCATGCGGCAGCAGGGACAGCGAGGGGTTCCCAGCCAGGTACAGGCTTTGTCTCTCCCAGGGCAACCCCATCCAGGCCATCCAGGGTGGAAGCCCGTGCAATTGCACTGGGAAAAACTTACCTACAGATAAATAAATGAGAAATCTGAAGGAGAATATTTCCATTTCAAGCATGCAGAGTAGATTTTAAATCAAGAACTAGCAGTGCATCTGCTTCTCCTCTCTTTTGTTTCCATGGAGCAGCCTGGCCACATTCTCAAGTGAGGATGTGCAAGTACATCTCTCACTCTAGTGATCTGTCATCAATTTGCACAAAGAATCTGATTTTTAAAGTGAAAAGCTACAGCTAAAACCAGCTATGAAAACAAGCAGGCACTGCCCATACCACTGAGTCAACTTGAGATTCTGCCCTCCAGCACTGCTAAGTCCCTCAGCCTAAAACATCGTGCAACTCTGACAATAAGGCACAAACCAAGACCCCTAAACTCAGCTTTTTCTACACCCACTGGTTACTCCATCTCTGATCTCCTCCAGAAGAGAGCTATGAATATCATGGGGGTTTCATGAAATGGACAAATATCCTTGAGAGGTAAAAGTCGCAAATTTTATGACAATTAGGACCCAAAAAGATCAGTGTGTAGGAATCCAGATATATCGGATTGACATGCATATGTTCTGCATCAAGTAGATAAATGGCAAATGCAATCATAAAATAAGAGACAATACCTTAAACGAGAATTAATTTTTGTAAATTAAAGACAGACCCCCATCATTATAGATTCAGCAAGAATTTCATTCTATCAGTTAAAGTAAGCAGGAAATATTTCTCCATGCACAAAAGAATTTATTCTCAACACAAGAGAAAACACATGGTGCATAGAGTCATGTGAAATTCAGCAAGTGAAACTATAGACTGCTGGAATACGTAAAGGACACTCTTCCATCTAATCAGATATTCTGAAGATTCTTTCTGATGATCCTTTCATATCCCCTGCAACTAAACCCTGTGCCATAATCATTTAACTAGAATACATAACCACAGATTTGTCTCATGAATATAATGCTACAGCAACTCCAATCACGATTACATCCCTCATGTTCTTTTTCTCTAGACCAGTCTTTTTGGCACCTATGTATTACTATTTTGCCATTAGTTAACAAATCAGTTACAAACTGAGACAATCAACTCTGTCTCATTGCAAAGATGCTTTAAATACTCGTTTAAGTTTCAAATTAGTACCTACTGCCAGTGTACTTGTTATTTTTGACTGTGAAGCCAATGCACAATTTGTTAAACGAGAGAGATTCACAGAATCATGGAATGGTTTGGGTTGGAAGGGACTGTAAAGACCATCTCATTCCAACACCCTGACAGGGCAGGGATACCTTTCAGGAGAGCAGGTTTCTTCAAGTCCCATCCAACCCATCCTTGAACTCTTCCAGGGATGAGGGATATTTGCTTCCACTGTTAAGAACTGTCTATTCTGCATGCATGTGTAGCTAATTAACACTGTCCCCTGAAGCCAACAAAGTTGATGATGCAGTTTTTCCCAGCCGAGATACACCATTGGGTTGATTAAGATGCACTGAGGTATTGCTGGTACTCCCAGGAAAGATGGACTTGTTGAAATGCCCATTCCAGAGATTTGTAAGGGCATTTAGGATGCAGCCAGATTGTAAAGCAAAATACATCAACCTCACCGTAGATGAAGCATGAAAAGTGTTATGTCTGAAGTGAATTAATCATTTATCCTACAACTACTTTTTCATGTTCTACAAACACAGAGGAGGATACTACATGCATCCATTAAGAACTGTATGTTTACAGAAGAGCCATCACTCACCACAGGATTTGTATCTGGACTTTGTACACGTGTGGAAATCTGTGCATAATTTCACATGTGAAAATATAAAAACCATCTCAGTCAAATTTCTAGTGCTGTAGAAACAAGATAGATAAAAAGAACTTAACATTTCTAACTTTCAAGTTTCATTATTTTTGATTCAATTTTGCCATGTGTATTGCTTGCAATAGCAGCACTGGTTTTGTTCACTGGCTTTATTTTCATGCCAATATATTACACAATAACAAAAAAAAAAACAATCCCAAAAAACAACTTCAGCAGGTTTTAAGTGTTTCTGACAATACTGTGATTTTTTTGTCCAAGAAATATTTTTCCTTTTTTTCTTTTTAAATGAAAAACCACTTTCCAAGATGAGACAAACATATGCACCAAAACAAAATGACAGTGTATCATGTCAATGTTTAGGAAGGAGTGTTCTGGTAATTAAACTATGCAACTGAGCCCAGAACTCCTACAATTTATTCTTAATACAGGTGTGTTTTTGTGGCCCCTAACAAATCACTCCATCTTCTGGCTGGTTTCTTATCAGTTAAGTGTATGTCTTATCTACCACTTCAAAAAGGTTGACAATTTCCTTATCAGTGTCTCTGAAGTCACAACATAAAAAGACAAAGAAGTTATGCAACATAACCTGTTCCAGTTCTCCTGTGGAGTGTCACTGCCACACTATGGCAGCACAACCAGGGCAATGTTAGGATCCTATGGTAACTCTTTTTTTGCCCTTCCAAATCATACACTCATAAGTGAAGTGCTGTCCCTTACCCCATGTTAAACAGCAATGCTTCACATCGGTTCTTCTCCTTTCTTTCCCATGAGCTTGAACCACTCTATGTATGTGGTTACCATCAGACAACCATATTTGTTTAACCTATCAAAGAAGGAAGAGGTCTTTGGCACATTCCCAGGAGTACACACAGAACCTGACTCTCATATCCTGAATGTAACTGAGCAAATGCATGTCAAAAGCCCAAGTTCTAGGCAAGTGAAACCTCAATATCATAACAACAACGTGTGGTGGCCATGGAGCCAGTGGGCAAGGCCATGGGGTGGTACCTGCCCAACAGGGCAAGGCAGTTCTTAACCACGTGCTGCACATCATTAATGAAAGCAATGTTCTTCCCCAGGGCACTGCTTTCCCCCACAGTGAACAGAGCAATCACTCCTGGAACATGAAGGATGAAAGAGATGTGCTGGTGTTACCAGGTTTCCATGCTTCAATCCAAAAATGCCAGTTGAATGGCAAGAAGGGCTTCAGAACACTAAATATGAATTCCTGTGTGTAAATAATTTTCTGCTTTGGAATCAATAACTGAAGGCAGAAGGGAAAAAAAACAATCCTAATCCCATTCCCAGTTAAGAAACCAAACAGGTTAAATAGATGAGTTCAGCTGCAGCTATACATATCATTACTACAAATTTTGTCACTTAAATGGAGGGCAGACCAAATGACAGGCATCCCAAAAGCAGGATGCTATCCTGTCAGACATCACATTCCCACTAATACATTCTTACTACTTATTTCAGAAAACAGAAGGAAAAAGCTTTAAGTATACACATATATTTAGCAGGATATAGATGAGAAAAGGCTCTGAAAAATGTCAAACACCTTCAATTTCCACTCACTTCAATGAGCTCTGAAGGCCCTCAGAACCTTCTATTACCAGGGTCTATAAAACATGTGCTGTTTATTTTCCAAACCTTAAAGTAATCCACAATTTATGAAATGAAAAAAAATACATTAGACAAGAGAATTATATAATTGATTTAATTATTTAGCTCTTTTTGGAAAAATACCTAGATGAAACCACATTATTTGAAATGTTTTTGAAGCTGGAAAAGCAATTTCATATTTGAAATTCATATGTGAAGGGAATCTCATAATGGCAAGTGTATATTGAAAGGATATTTCTTCCACTCTAGCCTTTGGTACTTTCAAAATCAAAGTTCCAGCCAACAGGTTCCAAATATTTTTCCTCAGATGGATCTTTAGCAGTGTAACACCAAAATAAAGTCACATCCAACTCATAGTACAAATAAATTAAATTACATCTGTGTAAACAGGCTACCCCCATCCTATTACACACAGAATGCACATCTGGACTGGCATGTTTAGCACAAAGTTCTAACCTAATGTAATTGAAAAAAGCTGAGGTATTACAGCCCAGAACCAGGCTTTACAAATAAAAACTGCAGCATACTGTTAAAGCATGGAAGTGCTACCAGCTGTAGCTATGGCATATCAGGAATTCATACTTCTGCACATTTAACTTTCTTATTCACAGAGCTTAGATGTAAAAAAAGAAAGAGGGAGCTTATAGAATAATTAAAAAAAAAATGTAGTGCTGGAGAAAAGGGACACTCGGGATTGTAATTAATTAAGGCTTTAAGGTTCATGTTCACATCAGGTTTTCCTGAAGGAAATTCCATTGACTCAGTGGGATTTCTGCTAATACCTCTGAACTTGTGAACATCAGCACTGAGTTCTTAGTAAACACTGGTTTCATACAATCAAGAAATGGGCACAAATGGTCCTGGAAAAGCCTAACCAACTACTGAAGGCAGAAGTATGGATTTTGGAATCACAGAATGGTTTAGGTTGGAAGGAGCCTTAAAGACCATCTCATTCCACCCCCCTGCCATGGGCAGGGACACCTTCCACTAGACCAGGTTGCTCCAAGCCCTGTCCAACCTGGTCTTGAACACTTCCAGGGATGGGGCAGCCACAGCTTCTCTGGGCAGCCTGTTCCAAATTTGTCTTCTCTTGTAAAGGTAAGCAAAAGAAATCTAAAAATTTGTCAACTTAATTATTTGTCTATCCCCTAAACAAAATAAAATATACAAGAAAAATATACCAACTTTTCAGAACTGAAAAGAGGCTGATTTGAAAGGAAAATGACAGCAAAGATTCTGTGAAGACCAGGAGAGCTTTTATGACTTTAAAGTTCAAATGTAGATAGTGACAAATCAATCCTTTACAAAGATGGAAGATAGAAAGGAGGATGTGCTGGTCAAAAGTCACCATCACTTAAGGGGAAAAGAGGAACACAATGACTCCCACAGTGATAAACAAGGAATAGTGAAATGGCAGGAAATAACAACGGAGTTTGGCAAATGGTCTAGCACAAAGATAATTTCATCCCATGGGGAGAAGCCAGACAGACTGACAGGGCACTTTCAGAAAATGGCTGTATTTCAATAATTAAATAACTTTTTCTGAAACACCCACTGTCACAACCTGGCACCGGGGCTTGAATTTAAATACCACATAAAACACATCTTCCTAATCCCACCATCATTCAAAGCAGGTGTGAGAAACCCAAGGTGACACCACACAAACTACACCAGTGTGTGGCACACCAGGAGTACCCAAAAGCCCTGGCTTGATATCCAGAAGGACAATATTCTCCAAACAAACAAAGCAGCAATGAAAATATGAGACAACTGTCTAGATTTTCTGAGATACCAACTTCAAATACCACATCATTTGAGTTGCAAATGCTTTACATCTAACAGGCCTACTGCTCCCACCAGCAGAGAGCATAAGTCTGCCTAAGAAAGCCCAGCAGCCCTTCTCCAAATTACTTGAGAGGAGCAATTTGCCCATCCAGAATAAGCTCAAAATAAAGCAATTAATTTGGGGGGAGGGGGAGGAAAGAAAGAAAGAAACAAAAAAATCCCTTCTCCCAGTAATTTCAACTTTGCTAAATTTATTATGTGGCTGCAAATTAACATGTCACCTGCACCAGCTATCACAAGGCTGCCTCAGAACTTGCTTTATTAAACAGCTGCAAGTAGTGGAGTAAATGTGTAAACATCTCTCTTGCCTCTCTGTGCCATTGTGTCAGCTATTCTACATGTCTTTGAAGGTACTCCAAAATCAGCATGGCTCTGCTTTTCCCTTTTTCTCCTTTTGGGAGAAGGAAAAAGCAGAGCAGGAAGGACAGGCTGGCAACAGAGGGATAACTCTGTGCTTGCTGTGCTCTTGACAGTGAGGCTGAGTGTGTTCAAATTCAGTTTACACAGGCTCTTCTGTAAGGACAAAAGAAACCACTGCTGGTGGTTAAAAATGCAAAAGGTTTTGATTGCAATGGCTTGACAATAAGCCAAAGATATGACTAGGGGGAAAAACACAGCAAGGCAGCTATGACCAGAATGGAAGAAACAAGGAAAAACACATGGCTCGACTTCAGAGCAGAAAATTGACTTAGGCTTTGCATAAACGACAGCATACCTCCAAGCCTGCCTGGAATGGGAACATGTAGGCTAAAAGCAGAGCCTATTAAAAGGCATAATGTTTCTAAACGGCATCTGTTACGTACTAATAAGCATTACTTAAAGGACACAGGCCTTAAATTGCTACCAAACGTGCACTTATCTGAAACTGCTGCAAGGCAATCGTTACCAAAACGTCACATGACACCATGGGAATCTGAATAATAGAAAATGTTTTTATTTCGTTTGGCTTGAAATCATTATGCAGAAAAAATATGGAGGCACTTTCTGAGATTTTGAAACTGTGCAACTTCACAGGAATGAAACACCAGCAAGAATTACATCAGCGGAGCCATTTGCCATCTGTTGTCAGTAATACTATAAAGACCAGCCACCAGACAGCAGTTTTAAAGGTTACAAACACGACATTTTTAAGCATCCACAGAGCTCTCGGTAACTGAGCAGGACACAGTTTACTTCAGATATGTGAGACCTGAGGGTCCACCAATCAATTTGCAAAGACAACATTCCAGAAAGGCGGATTGCCACGCAGAGTGTTTGGAAGTCTCTCAGTATGCAACCTTTACACAATGTGGAAAATGCATACCAGCCTGTTCACGTAGGTTCATATAACATACTCACAACCAGAATGCCTGCACACCTCCCACTTGCAAATTGAAACCGGCTAGACTTTCTCTTGTGCTGTTTGTTTTCCCAAACTTTCCCTCAAGGGAAGGAGTGTATTCACTGAAATGCTATTATGGAAAAGGACTTTGGTTTGTTTGCTGGGTTCTGGACTGTATTTTTTCTTTGAGGGAAGTATTTAGTGTTTTGTTTCCTGATTTCTTTTCTTTACAGACCATAACTACATATTTGTGTTAAAGAAAGCAAGGTTTCGGTAACTTGCCTTACCTGTGGCAATGTTATGACAGCCCTAACCTCTTACATACACACACTCCTCAGTCTGAGTAAAACTCTACCTGTTCCACCCATGAGATTTTTGTTGCACTGTAGGAGTATGGTTGTTCATCAGTCTCATCTTAGAGCTTAGAGTAGCTTTTCTAGATGCAGAGGCCACATTCATGACAGTGCCTACACGATACCTGGAATTTTGTGGTTCCATCTTTCAGGCTGCTGACCTCCTGCCTGTAAACTGATTAACATGAATTTCATGGAGGGCAGGGAGATTTCCATCTTCCTCGAGAGACAGATGGAAATTCAAGGCTTCATTAATGCAATTGGTAAACTAGATGTACAGGTTTCTCATCCAGTAACTATTTCTCAGGTTCCAGGGCCGTATATATGTGGTGACTCACTGAATGTTCTTCCTGGCCTTTCTGTTAGATGGTTAAACACATACAAATCTGACTTTCAAAATGTTCTAAAATCAAAAAGAATCTGTAAGAAGGCTGAATTTAAAACAAGAACCTCAAGTTCTAGGTCAACAGCTGTCCTGCTTCTCAACAGCAAGGTCTGCTTAGGACTTAAAAGGGGGCTTAGAAATCTGGAAGAATAAACAATCTTTCCCTGTGAAAAACAGTTACAGGAACAGCCCTCAAGACTGAGCTGCAGCATCTCAATTACATGAACTGAAAAGCACTATTTGCACAAGAGCTAACACCTGTTTCCAACATGCTCTTAAAAGCTTGCTGCACACTCAACTTGCTTATTGCCAATTGGTCCATAATTATTTTAAACACAGGCACATTCAATTAAATAACCACACCAAAACTCAGACAATACCTAGAAACAAGATCAGCCACCCCAAAAGAGAAAGGGGGTGGAAGAACAACTATTTTAAGCATTGGAGAGTAATGAAGAAGGGAAAAATGCAGACATTAGCTGAAGTGTCCAACAGTACAATGCTTGCTTGGACATGAAAAACCAAATCTCATTCATCTAGAGATACCTTATTTAAAAACATCAGTAGAATTGAGAGTCTTCCAAAGAAAAAAATAGCATTATTACAAATGTTTGACTTCCATAAGTGGTTGATAGGAGGGAAAAAATAGAGCAATCTAACTGTGGCGCATTTAGCCATGAGCAGCTAGAGGAACTAATGAACAACATCATTATTTTACTGAAGGGGATGAAGTAGGTGCTTTAGATAAATGGCAGCAACTTAAAATGTGTTTCAGAAGATAAATTCACTTTCTCTCCATTTACCTGCTAGCGTGACAAATTAAGAAAGAGTATAAAAGCAGAGCAGGAGGGAAAGCAGTGCAAAAGCTAACTGAGGTGATGCAATGGGCCCTTATCCAAACAAGTGCGTGAACAGAGATTCTTGGAAGTCCTCCTAGTCAAATATAAACCCAGAACACTGCACACGCCAGACTCCTTTGGAAATCCACGGTGGAGCATGTGCAGAAGATCCACCTGCCCTAAAATCAGGTTCCTTAGCAAGCACTGGGAGCGGGGCCATGTGGGAACTGAGATAACATCAGCTCGTTTCAAAGCAGTGTGAGCCCAGCAGGCACTGAAGGGCTGAGTCCTGCTGGGCTGAGCAGCCCTTTGCCCACTGCCAGGAACACCAGTAAATTAACTTCTCCCAGTTATGAGGAGAGAGTGGCTTTTTACAAAAAATACATAATCAGTTTCCATGTACTTCTTGTTCTGCAGCCAGATCATCAACAACAAAGAAAGGTTTCACTAAGTATTTCTTAAAGGGTACCATATGCTTTGTATATGGTATATAGTGCAGTATAGATGTACACAGTAGTGTATCTCTCTATTTGTATTGCACATTCTGCAGTATACAGCCTTTTATGTCTCATCTTTACACCAAAACAGCCCAACTAATGATGTCTGCATGGTCAAGAACCAACGTGTTTACTGCTGCTTTTGTCCCTGTTAAACCTTGCCGCTTTTTTTAACCCGTGGTTTTGCTCAGTTTGGGCAAACAACTCCCGATGGTGCCTGAGATTTGGCTTTAAAAACTGGCATTCTTACGCTGCATACCCACTGCTTTTCAGCAGTCCTCAAGTCCTGAGTTATTAAAGTCTTGAAGCACATCCACCTGTGCCGAGGCCCCTGAGCACACTCTGCAAACAGGAGGCTGGGGATGAGCCATCAGGCCATTCTCCCTCCTCTGGGACCAGCGGAAAACCTGGAGAAGCTCCCTGTACGCTTGGGGAAAAGGGGGGATAAAACCTCTGCGGCACCAGACCCTGCGAGCAGCGCTCGGGCTGTCCCACCTCCCTCAGGCGCTGCTGTGCGGGCAGGAGAGGCGATGGAGGAGCGGGGCTCGCCCGGGCACGGCAGCAGCGGCAGGGCGGGGGATTCCCTGGAAACACCCGAGTGTCCCGCGGCATTCCCGGCGGAGGGGCCCGGGCCGCTCCCTCCCTCTTACCCGCGGCCGCTCTTCCTCCTCCCTCGGCCGCCATCACTTCCTGAGGGCGGGCGCGGGGCAGCCCTGAGGGCGGGGCGGGGGCGGGAGAGCCTGTGGGGGAGAGGCATGGGGGCGATGGCTGCGGGGCAAAGGACGGGGATAAGTGATGGGATCGCGGCTGTGGGACCGAAGGGCAGCGGGGAACAGTTCATGGGGAGCCCAGGGAGGCTGGAGGGCCGGCCTAGGGCAGAGGGAATGCCCTCAGCCCCCGCCATGGAGGCACGGCCCGCCCTGGGCATGGGCCAGCCTGGCCCTGCCCCTCAACAAAACTCTTCACACAAACAAAATATCTATTTAAAAGGCACAGAATGACAACCCATAGAGGTATTCACAGTTTCTTTCAACTCCTGTAGCAAAGGCAGAAAGTTTATGAGGGGAAAATGTGTATAGAAGTGACATTTTTATAGCATTCTGCAGTGACCACTGTCAGGCTGAAAAAGGCTTCTGGGAAACCCAGGCAATCAGCCTGCTGTTCATTACCACAAACCGTAAAATTGGGGTACAGGAGCTAAAATGAACTCAAAATTGCCAAAATTAAAAGTAGAATTCGGATGGTGACTCGGGGCAACCTTCATACCCCCACTGTACAGTCACTTATTTTTTAAAATAACAGACACAAGTATCAAAGAGGTGAAGAGTACACGGGAATAACAATATATTTGCAAAGAAACAAACTCACCCCACCAGGTATGCTGCTGTGACCTGGAGACAAGGTCCCAAGGGCTGCACATCAGCCAGGTACTTCATTGCCTGTCAGCACACTGACGACAAACTCCTTAACTTCGCTCCTTAAAACACACGGGAGAGTAAATTTGAATTTTCTTTCCTTAGCACAACAAAGCGACCTCAGCCCGTACACTGGGTGCTCCAAAAAGCAGATGTCACATCACCAAGGTCTAGTTCTGGTGCAGCGTTGCTGTGTGACCCTGTGGGAGTTTTTACTGAGGAAAATTAGAAAGTACGTGAGTTAAAGCCATAACATGGGGCTGAAGTTGCAGAAGTGCTGCAGGTGGGATGACAATAGTTAGCTGGTAAAAGATTCTAGAGAAAAGAAAAGAAAAGAAACCTCTGTCCCTGGAGGTTTTTAAACTGAGATTGGACGTGGCAATGAGTGCCATGATCTGGTAAAGGACTGAAGTTGGACCAAGGGTTGGACTTGATGATCTCGGAGGTCTTTTCCAACCCCATTGATTCTATGATTCTATGAATGGGAAATAAAGAAAACATGATGATAACCCAGTAATGCTGAGGATCAGCTCATACCAATAAATGTCAGAGAAGAACTTTCCTCAGCATGCTAGAAACTTCTGGCCAGCTAAAACTCATCAGTTTTCTTACCAGGAGTGGTAAGCATATTACTGTTCAGCCTAGTAATCTGTTAGTCCTAGCTATCCTATTTTGCCTATTAGCTGAAAAATAATGACTTCAATTGTGTGTATCCTGCTTGCAGAGTCTCTCTGTGCTGGTAAATGACACCTGAACAAAGGCAACCTGTTGATCATGAGTTGCATATTCTCCTGCTAAAGTACTATATGCTCCCTACTATGAACAAAAATACAATTAAAAAACCTGTCCACGCACAGCCATTAGTCCTTGCTAACACTGCAAGAACAGAACTGAAATGGCAACAGCCACCCAGCAGTTCGGCTACATTTAAATTACATACAGTTGCAATTTTTTCCATTATTGCTGAGCACTGGGTATAGACCAACTGATTCAAATCTAGAAGAACTAATATAAATAAGGCAGCAACAGAAAATAAGTAAGACTTTCTCTCAAAAAACAGGCATTGGAACAGAGAAATTGTGGATGCCCCATCCCTGGAAGTGTTCAAGGGCAAGTT
>VXBX01002102.1:0-168153 GCA_013400415.1 Scytalopus superciliaris
TGTCCGTGGAGAAGGTGTTTGTAGATAAACTATATATAAAGTACACCACAGAGCTAAAGCATACAGGGCACTGATAATGTCTGGCATAAAATACGGCAAGCAATGACGAAACTGACTGCTGGATAAACACATCACTCCAGCCAAAGGCAACACATTTCAGAGGAAGATGTTTGTTTTCAGTAAAGCTGAAGCAATCTCTCCAGCTACTAAGTGAACTTTACAGGGGATTAGCAGTGCTGGAAACTTAAGTCCTCTCTTTACCTGGAGTAAAACTGTATGAGGGCAGTACAAGGCCAGTATTGCCACTACTACATCTCATTTGTGGGCACACTGATGCCTTGGTAGGTGAACGTAGAGATGCACCTCTTTGCTGAGGCTGCAGCCAGAGCTGGCTGTGCCATCAGTGCTGAGAAGTGGACACATCCTGTCTGTGAGTGAGCTGAGACCAGGTGCCCACTTGCAGACAGTTGGGCACATGTTCAGCTGCTGGCAGCTAATTTTAGATCCAATCAACTTTCAATTACCTACAGGGACCTTATGTGTCCCTGACTTCCCGCAGCACCGCTGGCTACGGTCCAGCGCCGTGGAGGGTGATGCAGAGGACAAGCAGCTCTTGCCTGCCCTGACGTGCTGGCAGTGGCTGCTGTTGCTGCAGAGAAATGGGCTTTGGCATTTCTCAAAGCAGAAGGCTCCAAGTTTCCCCACCAGGTCTTGTTTACAGGTACTTTGCCTCATCCCTGCTTTTGCCCTGTCTGAACAAGAGAGTTATTCCCACCTGCCCCAGGGTCAGCTTTGGCAGAGTCCTCATTGCTATTCTCAGCCTGCTCTGGTCACGTCTCCTCTGCTCAGTCAGCCTGATGCCATGGTCTACAGTTACATTTCACAAACTGCTTTTGGAAACCGTGGTCCTCCTTTACAGTGTGCCTTTAACAGAATCAGCAAGTTCAGGGACTGGTAATCACCCATTTCATTAAAGGACCAACAGATCAATGACCTCTGGAGAGATCCTGGAGTCCGAAGGTCTTCCTTTTTCCAAGGCAGCATGTGGAGCTGCTAATCTGTTGTCCTGTGCATGTGTATCTCAGTGGCTGCTCATTAAGTGAGACTGTTATTGTTACTGATGATGGGAAAAAATGTTCAGACCCCCCACTGAACCGAGAGTCTGTAGGAGTAAATGGGATACGGTAACTTTCACTATCTGCTTTTCTAACATCGAGAATTCTGTGACCAAAACCAGCAGGGAATGTGCAGCAAGGAACTTGCATTTCCTAGCCAAGGGAAAGCATATGAAAATCAATTATTTAGGCCATGAAACACTCGTGGTTCTCCCAAAGGAAAATACTGTTTAGCTTAATCGCTCTGCAACTAGTCTTAATTAGTTACCATGCATCATATTTCTGTTCACATCCCCAGGGATCAAAATAGGCCAGTGTATGACAGTGTGTGCTTCTCAGGACAAAGCTGGGAAAAAAATTAAAATAAATATATGGCACCAGCTTTCATATGGCATAGCTTTCAAACTGCATCTCTGTTTTGGCCACCTGACACCTCAGAGGTCAGTTTCCTAGCCTTGCTGCTGAAACAGCCACTCATTTTTTATCAGTGCCTATGTGGCTGGTGACACATGCTTTTTTAGCTGCTATAAGGAAAATTAAGACCTTTAGACTGATACATCCTCTAGTTTTCAAATGCCACTGACTTAAAATTAAAAAAAAAAAAAGGAATTGGCAAAGCTTTCTGCCTTCCTTTGCTCTGATGCTGCAGTGTTTCTGAACTCAGTCGAGTGCATGGGTCTTGTATGCCTGTCCAGAGTTAAACATACACTTAGCATGTTGGATTCTTAAGCCTGTCCCCCAACATGTATTTTCTTCATAACTTTGTATTACACATCAAGCTGACACCAGCACCCAGGTGTGCCACAGCAGGAGAGGAGACTTAGTATAGCTCTTCAGATACTTGAGAGTACAGTTCTCAGGAGATGCCTTGCTTACAGTTCTTTAAGGTTTCCTGTTTCACAGATGTTACTCTCATGATCCCACACTGCTGCCATTGCCATCAGGTGGCCAGTGCAGGGAGCCAGATTCAGAGCTGCCCTTGCAGTCTAAGCACAGCGACAGAATTGACTCATCATACCAGCCAGTTTCAAAGGGGATCTGCATTCCCGAGGGGATCAGCACTTCACATCACTTATCAAATCCACCTGGAAGGACAAAGGGCCATCTCAGATGTGACCACCACAAAGTGTCGGGGCACTTACAGGCTTTTTCAAAAGAAAATTGGACAACTGATTTTGGAAACCTGTTTGGAGAGGAGTTTCTCATTGACTCTTCCTAGTGATAAATCTGCTCTGAATTCTTTAGTCTGTGCAAGAGTCCGAGTGATGTTTGACTCTCAGATCAAACATGAGTTTTGTACATCTTTGTTCCTCAGTGACCCAATCATCTGACCCAGTAGTTCAGACAAACTCCCCTGGAGTTGTAATATTTGAATTCTCAGTCTGAATGTGCATTCTGCAACTCTGCCTGTCTTTTTTTTTTACATGACACAAATTCTGTTAATTGAAAGTGTTTAGAGAAGATGGAACTAGACCCTTTGGACAGGTATACAGCAGAAGGATGAAAGGCAATAGAGACAATTTAAAACACAAGAGAGGTTGTGATTTTGATAGGAGGAAAAAAGGATTATCATGAGTGTGATGAAGCAATGAAACAGGTGTCCAGGGAGGCTGTGGGATCTCCATCCTTGGAGACAATTCAAAATTCAGCTGAATGAGGCTCTGAGCATCCTGATGTTGCTGGACTAGATTTGAGCAGAGGCCAGCAGTGGTCCCTTTCCATTCACCCCAGCCTGTGAGTCTGTTATGAAGCCTGTTAGCAGCACATAGAGAAAAGCAATAATTTCCACATTTTCTTTAATGGAGCCATTTTTGTGTTCCTGGGGTAAAATGGCATTTGATATGCCACCAAGGAGAAAGAGACATAAACTACATATAAGCCTAGAGACTAAATCCTGCCAGTAGCTGAGCACATGCATCGAGCTTAATGACATTTGTGACTGTTCATTGTTTTGTAATATCAGTTTTTAAGAAAGAGAACCAGTATGAGATCCTCTTCATGCTAATGTAAGTGGCAAAATGTCCAGCAAGCTCAGTGAATGCAAGCAGGGATGGATGCTCAGTTTTCAAGCTCAGAATACACACTGTGGTGGGGTCTGATAAAGATTCATGCAAACCTCTTCACCCCATGCCTCTGTGCAGCTAAAACCAGAAAGCACACTCAGAAAGCCACTCATCGTGGCTTTCTGAAGGGAGGCTGAAATCACAACCATTTCCCTTCAGGTCCCTCCCTGGTGGCCTCAGCCCTCAGCTGTTCTGGATGGCTTTCTGACTTCCAATCTTTGCCAGCAAACTTGTTTTCACACAGAGTTTCAAATCCCACTCAAGTTTTTCTTCTTCACAGGGGTAAGACACAAACACCAGCTTGTCTCTTTCCAGTCAAGAAACATGCAGTGCCAGAGGATGAAGGTTCTTTACTCTTGATTGAGGCTAATTAGTGTTTCCTCTAAGAAGACTAGAAAAAAATCCACTGGGTATTTGAAACAGAAATTGCCTGGTCTCAGAACCAGAGCACTGTTGTGTGAGGCAACTGGACTGCTGGATACAGCTCCAGAGGTTTCCAAATGCTTGTTTGGACATCTCACTCATGGGTGAGGAGGAAAGCCCATTGACATCAGCTTTTTCAGCTTGCTTTACAAGCAGCAGAACTGTAAACTTTTAAGAAGTAATAAAAAAATCATCACACTTGAAGAAAGTATGTTTCTGCTTTTTTGAGCCTGACCCCTGCCTGTGATAACACCACTGGTAGATGCTATGCTCTGGGGGTAATCAAAGCACCACTGCTGGCACCAAAACAAGAGATTCTACTTCTCCATCTAGTGAATCTTACCCACAAAACTGAGTTCTAGCACAGCATTCCTCCTATGTCAGATGCAATGCTTTCTGCAGCAAGAAATTATCACCTCTGACTTTTAGAAATAAGTGTTTTAGTGTTGGCAATATGAAATAGTGAAAGAGTAAGAAGCTACCAAAAAGCATAGCAGATAAGAAAGAGAGAATATTAACACAGAAAAAGAGAAGGAGACCTATGAAGGACAGTGTAAGATCCAGAGCTGGGCTGCAGAGGAGCACTCTTTCACCACATCTTAGAGACCAATTTGAGTTTGGGGCTCAGGCTCCAGTACCACGTCAAGTTCTGAGACCTCCTCAAGATCCAAGATCTACATTTGTGGCTAATGACTAGTTTTGCAGTAGGTCAAAACAAGTTCCACATCTGAATACAGCTTGACTGTGGAGAAGAGTGCCTGTGAGCCCAGACAGAAAGCCTGGACACAGTTCTTCTCATGTACTCCAAGAGACTTTTTTTGTGGCATGAAGCTAAATTCCATTCCTTAATGGTAAAGATCAAATGAATTTGTACTGAACAGACGGGAGAGGTATTGCATAAGGACTTTTTCCTGTGTTCTTTGATTAGTCTGCCTATTAGCCTGTATCTCAGACTCTTGGAAACACCAGCTTTCTATCAAAAGGAAATGTCACTACTTTAACAAATATACTTTTTTATT
Source organism: Scytalopus superciliaris (assembly GCA_013400415.1). Lineage (NCBI taxonomy): Eukaryota > Metazoa > Chordata > Aves > Passeriformes > Rhinocryptidae > Scytalopus > Scytalopus superciliaris. The sequence goes on from VXBX01002102.1 coordinate 4,621, forward strand.
TCCTTTGCAAGAAGCTCTAATTGACTTTTTTTTCAGTTCAGTACAGCTTTAAAAAGAATATTTAATGTCAGGCATTAAAGTTTCCACATTGGCTTGGAAAGGAAATCTTGACTCACAGAGATGCTCAAGAGAATTAAAAGGCAGACTATGCCTCCCTTCCCTGCCATGCAGAAGAAAGGATTTGTCTTGGTGTAGCTCTGCTATCCAAGTGCATATGTGGTTTTATGACTGAAAAGAGCTTTTTCCACCCAGTCCTTCCTGAAGGGCTCTGAGTGATGGGAGAGCTGCCTCCAGCACCCACGACCTCCCGCACCCGCAGGCTCCATCCAAAGAAACGCTGAATGTGGCAGGCCTGTGGCTCGCTCCTGTCCAGAAGTCACAGAAAATCGCCAATTACATGCAATCAATGTTTTGCATTTCCCCCCAGCTGAATAATTCCCCAGCTTTACAGATCAAGCAAGAAGCATTAAAATTGCTTTGGAATACTGAATGCCAAGCTCTCTGAAGCAGAGGACTTAAAATTGTAACAAATCTGTTGAACACTTGTTTAATTTTGTGTCTCTGCTCAAACTCCTCAACTGCAGACCTAAAGTGAAAGCATATGCTTTGTGCAATAGCAATTCCAATATTTGCAGAATCAGGACCATCTGAGGCACTGTTCTTATTAAATGCCAGTAATCTCTAGATCAGAGCCATCTCCTGCCTGATGGCTGATTTTTAATTAACACCTGTTGAAGAAACTGGTGTTAATTTTCATGAATTGCCAGGTATAATATGATGCACTGAGAGATGCCCATGTGTTCAGGAACTGCCTGCCAGCTACCCTGGCCCTGCTCTCTGCCACCACACTCACACCAGTCATTCTCTCCCAGATCTCAAAGCTCACACCAACCTATAACACAGGGCATGGAAGCTCTGCTGCTGCTGTTGCAGCTGGACAGACATTTGCATCTTCTAGAAAAACCAGTGCAATCATAGCCTGTCCTGAAATATGCCAGGTGCTTGTCATCAGCCCCTTTCTGCCTTTTGCCAAGATGAACAAGAGAAAACTTTGACTATGGTGAGTAGAAAGCTGGTTCTGGCTGCCACCACACCAAACCCTAATTCAAAGTTCCAGTCACCACTCCAGCCCGGTACTTCCTGGGAACTCCCCTCAAGTGTATTTTTGTGAATCCCAGAAATATTAAATAGTTCTTTTTAACAATACAGTGTAGTTTATAGGAAGGCACAGACTGCCACATGCCAGGAAGGTCAAATGGGTTTTATCACACCACATTCAACACTGAGAGTTTGAGAGATGGGAACAGATCACATTCACCTACTGGTTATCTTGTCCACCTTCATGTTATTTCCGGGAAAGGTCTTAGATTGAGAGCTGAAACAAGCTATAGTAATGCAAAGCACTATCAGGAACCAGACAAGACAGAAGAATAGTCAAGTTTTTCTCACAATGGGGGCAAAGAAATGTTAATAGGAAGCCTCAAGGTTATATCCCTTCCCAACACTGTCTCAGGGTCAGTTGGTACTGTGAAGTGTGAAGATTTCCATCTGCGTGAACATTTTTAACACAGTAAACACTACTTTTATCTAGGGGAATATCTGATCCTTTCTGGTAATCTACTAAACATTTACTGCCTGTGCAAAGGGTGAAAGGAACATTTGAATACAGCTAATTGCTAACAATAGCCCCATTTTCAGCAACAGAGGAGCTGGCAGTTCCTTCAAATCACGTTAAAAATACTGCTTTAGTATGACTTCAGCAGAGATGCTGCTGCCTGTGCGTGCTGCCAGAGTGAGTGGGACTGCCTTGCCCCTGGTCGGGATTTCCTTCAACATGTGACATGACTCGTGGATCCCACAGTTCAGAGTCAGGTAAACTACAAGGTCTAAAAACGTGACTGCAGTAGCAACTGCACGCCTGTTTCTTCTTCGCAGCTCTGCATGTTTTGTGTCCCATTTGAGGAATATCTCTAACTATTTATTAGGTCACAATCCATAGGGCACTGAGCAACCTGGTGTACTGAAAGGTGTCCCTGCCCATGGCAAGGGGGTTGGAACTAGATGGTTTTTAAGGTCCTTTCCAACCCAAACCATTCTATCATTCTAATATTAGGTTGAAGTGGACTAAATGTTACTTCTTATTAGGTGGGAACCTTCCGGTTCCTTTGGTATGCAAGCCTGGTGATCTGAAGCCACAAAAGTGACAGGCTGATGGCTTGTTGACATCTGCTAAGGAAGAAGAACAGTAAGTCACATATGCTGGAGAAGTCCAGCAGCCAGTGATCTCTCAGGGCTGGGTATTCTCCACTGGTAAGGGGAAATGACTGTGACAAACCAATGTGTGTGATATTTTGGGACATTTCTGTTATAGTAAAGTTTAGTAAGTATGTGGAAAGTCTTTGGATTTTAGAGGGTAGACTGTTACAAGTGCAATTTTCTAAACAATACCCCCATTTCTATATTAAAATAAAAAAAATTACTGTATTTTCAGGTAGAAATGTTTGAGGTGTTAGGAGGATGCGGTTTACAGTAACATTAGCAGGAAGCCTTTGAAAAAAATGGTTTCTGTTACTCAGGATGATGGAATTATTGCAAAAAGTGCAAGTGCTGTGTTTCTAAATCCAAGCCCATTGTGTAGCTGTGTTTCAGTACTGAATCCTATTTCTGAAGTTACTCTTAAGTCAAACATTTCATGTTAGCCCAGCTGTACTCTGAATTTATGCATCTGGACAGTGGAGGAAGCCTAGCTCAGAGAGGCAAATTAATCAAAATGTACCACGCCCAGAGGCTATCCTCTGTCCTGCTTATATGATCTAATTTTGTTTTGCTGCCTCTCAGAAATACACAAAAGTAGGCAGCAAGGTGTAACCAACTCTGAACTGTCTGTGTGGAGCAAGGGCTGGGAGCTGTTTCCCCCAGCTTATGCTAATTCCCAAAGGTACATTGTAAGTGCTTAATGGGAACTAGCAAGGAGCAAAAGCCTCAGACAGACCAATATAACTCAGTGGCCCAAAGCAACAGTGTGGCCTTCAAAACTAAACTATATACATATATTTAATACTTTTTAAATTTTTTTTTTTATTTTTTTTTTCCATTCTACTTTTTTTTATCAAGGTGGTGTTTTCATGTCTTCACTGTTTCTGCCAGGCCTATTTGTAAATTTGGTATCACAGCAATCCAACATCTAACTAGAGAGAAAAGCTTTAGGGGGAAAGAAAGAAACTATTTACAAAACATCTATGCTACATTAACCAAGAAAGGAATTCCTTGTCTTCTATCCAGTGCAAGTTCCAGCTGAGCACACATGTTTTATGTGACAGAAAAAAAAAATTGAGGAGATACTGTCTTATAAATAAATACCAGGTCCAAGGTTCTTTAAGAGATGGAGGGAAAGGAAGAAAAGAGGCTGCTGTTGATGAATCTAAAGCCAGCAATAAACCAGACTCACTAAAGCTCATACCGGACGTGATGATGTGACACACTGCTACACAGCCACTCACTGCAATCATGTGTTGGAACTTTTGGAGAAAAGGATGTGCTCACAGTGCCATGACTGGCCAACTGGCAGCTCCTGCTGCCCTCCCAAAGGTCCCACCATGAAGCCTGTGAACAGCACATGCCTTGCATGCAGGACTGGAAGGAGGAATGGCTCTGACGAAGCAGAGAGCCTTGCTAGGGAGGAGTTTCTGCTAAGAAGCTGGGTAAAGTTGCAGAGACATTGTGTTTCTAACAATGATAAGCTAACCTTAATAGGGCAGACAAACAGCATGTACTTCAAAGTCAGAAACCCTAACAGTTCAAGAAGGAAGTCAGCAAGCTAAGAAGTGAGTTTGCTGAACAGTAGCAGAAGGGGCTTGGGAGCCCAGGACCAAAGCCTCCCCCTCTGTCCCTGTGCTAAGCTGAGCCCCAGTGTGGGAGACACATCCCTCTGTCTTCCACACCATGAAGATAAACCTGGCCTAGCAGCCACACCTGCTTATTTTAAGGATTCTTGAAATATTTGCATTCCTTGTGTTGTTTGTTGTTCCCAGCAAATCCAATACACTCTTGCCTGGTAAATTTCTCACATTAGTTGAAATGACATACGGAGCACCAGTTAAACCTATGGCTGCTAGCTGAGTACAGCAGCTGCCCAACCTGGGCACTGCAGGAGCAGAAACAACCCCTGCTCCTGCCTCAAGGACTGCTTCTCCAGATTTAATAGACAGAAATACAAAAAGCTAAATAATCATATTAAAGCTCAACAGATTAATTCAGTGGTGTTACACTGAAACTGGACAGCAGACAAAAATTAACTCTGCCTTCCCATTCCTGACTTGTTGCACAGTGACTGCACACACTCTCCCTCCCCTACTGCCCCTTGCAGGCTCTAGCAGGGTAGCAGCCTCTCCTTATCTGGTCATATCCCAGACTCACAGCACTATTGCCAGGAGTTTAACACTCCCATTGCTGCCGCTACGTAGATGCAAAACCTCTTACAAACATCTTTGAGCTGACCAGCTCCCTTAGCCCCCTTGAGCCAAGAGTACAGGCACATCTCTGGTGTTTGGGACTGAACAGAACTCTCCCCAATTCAGTTTGGGGATGACAGAGCTCAAGATCAGTGTCCCAGCACTGTCATGTGTTTTAGGGGACAGGCAGATCAGCTTTCTCCCAAAATAACACACAAGCATCATGCACATACACGTTAAGCATCACTCAGTGTTTCCCCTCAGCTGGGACACATTTTGTCCATATTGCCTAATTCCTTCTCCCTAAAAATACCCGTCCTTTACGAGCCCATCCCACGTGCTGCAGGCTACTGAGCCCCAGCACAGCCTGGCAGTGTGTAGCACCAGAAGAGCTCTAGTCCTGACACCCTTTAAGACTCCAGCACTTCCCTTCTCTGCATGCTTAGGAGAGCTGCCTGAGGGTCAGTGGTTTTGTTTTGCTTGCTGAACAACACACTACACCTTCACAAGGGGTTTTTGTTAGTTAATTGAAAGAAATGTGATGATCAGAGAAGATTCCATTAATAAATTAACGTGTTCTGTAATTCTCAAAACATTTCTGTCAACATATACTTCATCTCACATCAGCTGAGTAGGCAAGGCAAAAATCAGTAGAACCTCCTTTGCAGAGAGGAAAACTGAAGCCAAGAGCCCACTGCATACCAGAGGCAGAAGTCAGGACCCCCCAGTCCTCTGTCCCTTGCTCCAGCTTCTGGCTGAGCTTCCTTCTGGTGACAAACCAATTGCATATGTGCTATAGGAGATGACAATGTTATATAAGTACAAAGTAGTAGGATTATGGGTGTGGGGGAGAAAGATCTCCTGGGGAGAGGGGACATTTTGCATCAATCACTCCCTCCCCCACAGCCACCCACCAACTGCAGGGATTTTTCAAAGCACTAAAGATGATACTGTTTGGTACATTTTAATCAGTTTCTTAGCCCATGGAATTATGGTAGAAACGTTGCCTTTAAAAAAAAGAAAGTAGATGCACAGCAATTAGGGGCTGTGTAACCTGCCAAGGAGCTACACATATGTCCACTTCAGACACCACAGCTACTGTCTGATACCTCATTTCACCCCACTGGATGATAACTGTGTCAAATGCTAGGACTGTAATTAAAAAGTGACAGCAATCTGAGTGCAAAGTAAAATCCTGGAAAAGGGCCAAGTTGAGATACACATTTTGCCAAGGGAAGTGAGGAAAACCAAATTATGTTCAAGAAGGAAGAAAGCTAGAAGTAGAAGGGAGGAATCATGCTCTGATCCTAGTTTAACACTCTAGAAAAATCCTTGGTGGTAGAGGTTAAAGTTGTGAGCCATTATCTTCCTTGAAAGAAACAGTGAAGATCTCTGTCCCTGTTCCCATTTTCCTCTCAAAACTTCAAATATCTATTTTCCCATCCAGGGCCACAGACATGGAGAGAAGGGAAGGTGCTGAGGCAGCTCTCTGGGCCAGAAGGTGACAGCACCCAGGGACTACTCTTGTCACAGTGGCTATGGCCAAGTCTGGCACAAAACAGTAGCCTTGGGGCTACTGTTCATCTCTGTTTATGTTAGAGTTGTGCCTGAAAGCCTCATCCCTGGAGGAGAGAATACTGATAAGCAGGAGAGGACTAGCAAACACTGAAATTAGAGAGGGAAGTCTGGTCTGCTACATGCTGTAACAATCCCTTCTGGGCCATAAATCTATCATCTCTAATTTTAACAAACTGCCTGAATCTGACAGTCATGAAATACATTATCATCTAGGCTAGCTGTGGAACCAAAAAAAAAAAGTGTTTTATTTCTCTTGTTTAATGGATAACAACAAGAATAAAAGAAATCTAACAGGCATCCAGACCCTCCATCCTGTCTCAGATCACCTCAGCCTGGCCAGTTTCTGCAGCCTACTCTACTCCCTGCCTAGTCCATCAGGATGCACAGCTGTTGTTTAGGGATGCTATAGGTTGTAAATCTGCAGAAGCTCACTCCTCACTGCCTAGAGGTACATACTATTTCTCTATGAAATGCATCCCCTACTAGCCTTGCACCTTAGCTGTAGTACTGTGAGATCTGATGCTTATTTTACCCCATCTCCATGCTGGCCCCACAGGAATGCTGGTATGGTGCCCGGGGAGGGCTTGTGCAAATGGGAGGACACACTCCCTAAACACTACAGGGCCAGATAAATGTTGTAAACAGGGATGCTGTGGGCAGGGCAAACAAACCACTTGCAGGGTGGTCAAGGACCCACCAGGGAAAAGACTGCTGGGGAAAAATGCTTTGGAGAACACATGCTTGGTGTAAGGTTCTTCATGTGGATTCATCCCATACAAGACATCCAACTGAAGTATTTATAGTAAAGACTAATATTACTAGTTTTCTCATCTTGTCAGTTGAAAGGCTCAGCTTACCCTTGAGAGCAATTTCATCAAAGTGGGACCACCCCAGGGTGCCTCTCACCTCAGAATTCTGCTTGCTCACCTGAGCTGCTGTAGCATGGCTGGTTTATGCCTCTGTCCTCTGTGGGCAGTGGTGTGGGTGAGAGCAATTTCACTCTAACAAACATGTCCCCAGGAGCCAGAACCCAATTTGTATAACTCTGCCTGCTCTCACGATGCCCCTCAGAGTGAGCCATGGGGCTGAGCCCACCCTGCAAACTCAGCTGCAGAACTGCAGCAAGGACCAATCTTATGCCAGGTGCTGGTCCCAACATAAGTCAATCAAGAGACTGAGCTTCCAGTGCCCCATCCCCTGCACCAAATATGCTGTGAGGGGAGGAAGCCGACTCAGCAACAGGATTAGCCTATCTGCTCCTAGAGCTTTGGTGCTGCAAAACTAGGAAAACATCCTACCAGCCCCTGCCAACAGCACATAGCAAAGGGGAAATAGCAAGGGATTGAACACAGGAACACAGTGCCAGCCCTGATACAGCAGAGGGGAGGCTTCCTCACCCATTGGAAGAGGAGTCAGCTAAGGAGGATCTGGAGCAGCATCCAGAGTTGCATGCATGCACTTTGACATCAAGGAGTCTCCCAGATTTCTCTGACAACACAAACAGCAGTGCAAGAGTGAAGCACAGACTTCAGGACTCTGTGTGACAGGGCTCCTGGAACGAGAGCAGCTGGTGAGCCAGAGGAGCCAACTGAAGGGAGTGGGTGCTGCAAGCCACTGGGCTGGGCCCAGCACATGCCTGTTGGGCTGGGATACAGGGATGCAGAGGAGCTCCTCTGCACTGTCATCCCAGACCTATCTGTGTTGTTAATGGGACAGCAATCCTGGGCAAAAGAGTGGATCCTGGGGCATCTATCCACTATCATCCTTGGGGCTGGACACATCTCAGGCCCTGATCCCATAGCGAGGCACTCATGGACAGCCACTGGCATAGGAACACACATGACAAAACACTCTCCCTCTCCAGTGGCTGATCAGTGCTTTGTGCCACGTATTGGTGCTGTGATCTTGCCAGTCTGGAAACTGGACTCCTGTCCCCTCTCAGCCATCACAGTGCAGCAAAGCTCAGCAGTCCCTCTAGCAGCTCAACACTTCTGGGTTTACCCCCAACATTTCACCTGTTCTCCCACCCTGCGAGTGATTGAGCTGTTATTAATGGACTTTAAAAATCTGCCAAGAAAATCTCCTGGCCCATATTTCGTGTGCCCTTTTGCTGATTAACTCCGAAAAGCCTTCTGAGAAACCTGCAGCTGTTGAAGTGCACATCTTGCACAGCAAGAAATCTGGCTCTTTTTTTTTATTATTTTTTTTTATTAGCAATTACTTGCTTTTAGTAAGAGTAACCTAGAAAATGCTTGATTATTAGGCACATTCTTCCTTAGCATATCGGTTTACACTTCACAGAAAGCTGGCTTGGTAATTCAGTTAACATCAAGTGCTTGGGATCTTGCAGTACAGTTGCCAGCAAATGGGCAAAAGCAAGTCTAATTTATCCATCTGTTGTACAGAGCAGGAAGGGGAAAGTTGCCTTTACTACAAAACAGAAGAGGCTGCAAGTCATACATGTAGAAAATATCCTGACACTTCTCTCCAGCTTGTGAGAACTTTTTTGTTTGGGCTGATAGAAAAATGTTCAAAGGACCATGTAATTAGGAAAAGGACACTCAAAGGTCAAATAAAACTTGAGAGATACTAGGAATAGCCTAAAAAAAAATCTTGTACCCTAAGTCAGGTTCTGATTAGAACTGGCTGAAAGCTGACATGAAGCCTAATGTGGAGACTCTCAGATGCCCATGGCTCACCATCACTCCTACAGTAATCAATCTCCCCTTGTTAAGAAGCCAAGGTTAGGCACCCGGCATTACGTGTTCTGTTCCAAACTATCCACTGGATCAGAAGTAAGCCCTGGAGTACTTTCAATTGCATTGCTGGCAATCTGTGCTCAGTTCTGTCAGCAGGCTTTGCTTCCCTGCCCTGCCTTGCCTGTGCTTCTCTTTTTTATTCTTTCCCCTCCCTGGCTAGTGGGGTCACAGAGTTTATAATACAGGTCTGTTCTGGTCCTGGCCAAAGCCAGCAGCATGAAAAGCAGCTGTAGGCTGGTCTGTGTTTAGGCTGTATTGATTAAGCTACAAGCTCTGCTGAAGGGGAAGTTTGTTCAGTGAATACACATGAACTTGCACCTGAAGCCCTCCTGGAAGACTCTGATGGGATTCAGGGTTCAAACACTGCAGAGGAAAACCTGAACAGCGTTACCCTTCACTGTCTACAGCAGAGCAGTGTCATTTCAGCTTGCTGCCCAGATAATGAGTCCCCCCAGATCAGGAACCTGAGACTGAGGGTCTAAAACAAATGGCTGCACTGGGTGAGGCAGTGGGAAAGCAAACAATAGACAGCCTTCTTAATCCTAGTCCTCCTACTATGAAGGTGCTCTTACAAGAGGAGTTTTTGCATCAGCTGCCTCTCTGTGCCTCTCTTGACTTTTCCGCCAGTTTCCACCAGTCCTGACTGTTGTTTTGTGCCAGGACACCTCCTTTTACCCCCACCAGAGAAGCAATTTAGTGCATATTTCTTAAAACAGGACACCTCCACTGAGGGCTACCTGTCAGCCCCAGCTGTCCTAGCCCCAGCCCCATCCCTCAGGCACCTCCAAGGTTTGCTCCCCAGCAGCAGTGGCACCTCCTCAAAGCCACCACAGACACTTGCTGTGGTTCAGGTGCCTGTCCACTGCCTCAGATCCACCCAGATAGCCATCTGAGTCTTATAAGGAGGAATCCATGTGACTTTTATCAGAGATTTTGAAATTAAAACAGGCCATTAAAAAAAAAAAAATCATCAACAAACAAACTAAACCCAACCCAACCAACAAATTCCTCAATTTCCTTTCCTTTCTCTTTTCTGGTTTTTTTTTTTTTTTTTAAAGTCTTTTACAGGCTGAAGGTTTGTCAACATGGCTATTTCTCTCCCCTAGCTGACAAAATGCTGCAAAACTTCCCCTTACCTGAAAAGACCTGCCTGCCCTAGTAAGTTATTTTCCACCATTTGTCAGTAGCTATGGATAAATCTTCCTTTCCAACAGAACTCCCCTCAACCCCTCACAGCTGTCAGCTGTTCTTTTTCCTGGATGGACACCAAACTTACCCACTTGGGCACTGCTGCTCAGAGGTATGAGAGGGTATTTTACTGAGTCTCATCAGGGCTGAGGCACCATTGGGGAATTCGGGTTCTGCTCTCACCTCTTCCCTCCCTCTTCCACCCCTATTGAGACCAGCTCTCTTTGGCAGTGACACGAAGAGCATAACCTTTAACCTGAGCCCAAGGGGATGAGGTGGGCAAGAGGAAAAAGGGGGTTGAACTGCCGTTGCTGGGGCTTGAGACTCACTGGAAAAGCTGGAGAACTGCTCACTGTAGGATTTGTGGACACAGGGATTTTACACTAATGCTGTAAACAAGGTTAGCATACCCTAGTCTATCAGAAGGGAAAGGAAAAGCCCCTTGAGGCTCAATTTCTCTCCTCTTCACCCTTGCACTTCCCAGGAGAATCAGTATTTGGGGTTTGTGGTAGCTCCTCAGGCTGGCCCTGCCTTCTTTTGTAGTGAGCTGGGAAGGCATTCCCGGCTCCGTGCATGTGGGGATGGTCATTTGCGCTGGGTGACAAGATGTTTACTGTCTCTGATGGCTTCCTCCCCCAGAGGCAGCAGTAACAGCGCTCTTTCCTAAATGTTACAGCAGCCATCGCAATACCAGCTGGCTTTCCCAGGCACAAATCAGGCAGGCAGCCCTGCTCCCCACGCCCTCTGCAAATGACTGAGCAAAGAAAACTGCTTCATATGGTTCGTCCCCAGAGATTGACAAATCTGCCCCTTTGTGCCATCACACAGCAGGAGTGAGCTGGAAGTTACAAACACGTGGGTGGTTTCTACACATGCCAAGAGAAAATGCGAAATGCCAGTCTGCCCCTGGAGTGATTAATCCTGCAATTCAACCGGCATTTGCTTCATCCTGAACGGGAATGAGTTTTTGTTAATTAACATTGATTTCCATTAAAGCTCATGGCCCAGATTAAACCTGAGAGCTCATTCACCAACCCCCTTGTCCCTGTGGTGGAACATTTGTGCCATTCTGAGGGACTGAAGAGGCCTCAAACCTCTGGATAGGACTGACACGTCCCTCCTTGGAGAGGCTGGCACATGACTAAGGGCTGCACAAATAGTTTCTGGGCTGAATTTTAGGTGCTCAGCTGACTCAAATCTCTTTGCAAACTTGACAGCAACTACTAAAGTCTTCTCAGGCAGTTGTGCTTTGAGAAACACAAAACTGTCAGGTCTTTCAGTCTGGATCCAGCTTAGTGTTTTTGTAGTGCCCTCTCACAGTCACTGATGCAGGTGCAACAAAATACAGCTGTGTTGGGTGAAGTGCTTTCATCCAGGCTCCTTTAGTCCCAAATCCTGTTACTGCTATTGGGTCCCAGGGGCTACACCAGGAGTAGCCATAAAACAGAGAAATTAATCAGAAGTGACTAGAGATGCAGAGAAATTGAGAGGATGGAAGGGAGTGTGTGTGGGGAAAAAAAGGGCAGAAGGAAACGCAATAGGCAAACGAAAGACCCACACTTGGTTAGCAGGCACACTCCCAGTGAAATGACTGGGAATGAATCTGGGCCACTGCATATCTTGATCTGTGATCTTGCAAAAGAGAAGGAGAATGAAATTTGAATGGAAAAAAACCCCACATCCAAACAATAAAAAAGTGCTAAACCCAGCCTTTGGTCACACTTTGGATACTTCATGAAAATACTTCCTTTCAAATAATTAAATTATCAAAACAAGATGCAGAGCACAGAGCAGCAAGAAATAATCACAAAAGGAGACAGGAAGTTAAACCAGTGTGATTGAAAAGCAATACTAACAGCTGGCCAGCTCACAGTAACAGCACTTAGCCAAATGCTGCAAGTGAAAGATTTGTCAGGGCAGAACATCCTGTTTTATTAGAAACTGGGTCTTTACAAAGTATGAGAAAAAGAAAGCACAAGCTCTGCTTCTAACTCTTTCCCCCTCCCCCACCCCTTTTCTAAGTGTAACAGAAGAATTGTCAGAGATGATCAGTAACACATGCAGGAGAAAAGTCACAAAAAAGGCTACAAGGCACTGTGCACACAGCTTCTTATTGCTGAGGAAACAAGCACTGCTTGTAATGATGTGTCCTGACTTCTCTTCTTCGAAAAGCTATATGTTCAGTGGCCTCAAACTTGGAAAAATTTTCCATGGATCATATTTAAGATTTCCATGTCAAATGCCTACCTATAGATCTACTTATGGTTCAGACAATGAAGTAAGAAGCTATCTGAATGAACAGGTTGGATTATGGTGGGGGCAGACACACTCCTAAATGAGCTGCACAGAAGATAACTGATCACACAAAGAAGAGCCTGAGGAAGAAGACACCACTCTTGTGAGGCTTCACTTGGCTCCAGGATTTTTTATGGGCTGGAAGAGCAGAAAACATCAATTTGAATACAGCCACAACATTAATTGTTGCTCCTGTTACATTACTGTGTCTCTCTGACCTGCCTCTCTGTCTCAGCCACATTAAAAGTCTCACCTCTCAGACTGTCAGCTCTCTGCTGAGTGTTTGAGCAATGCCTCAGACAATGGGGCTTGACCTGCTCGACTTCAAAGTGCTATCACAAATAGATGTTTAAAAATAATAGTAGCTATTATGCTGAAGGCTTTTTTCAGCAAAGCCCCAAGCACAGACTTAATTATGGTTCTACAGTTGTACTGTGCAAGAGTGAAGCAGCTGATTGACTGCACATCTTTATTTACGAGGTTTGTAGTTCATCTTTTTGTTAGGAGGTAATCATTCATTTCCTGATTTTCTTGATACTTGGTGTGATTTTAGATGCCTCATCTTTTAAAAGACTGGGCAGGCAAAAGTCCCTGCTGCACAGTGTCAGAGTCCATCTTTGCTTTAGCATGTGTATCAGCATCATAGTTCATGAGGTTTAGTATCTTCAGGGCAGTAAATTAACCTGGTATCCTTCTGTACACCTGTTCAGCTGAAGCATGTCTGTCAAAGTAATATCTTAGTGGAAAAGCATTGGATTCAACAGAGAAGGAAATCAGTAGGAATAAATGCGAGAAAGTATTTTTATTTCTTGCAAAATAATGAGGCCATTGACACACACAAAAATCAATCAATCTTTCCTTCAGCAGCCTGTTACTGTGGTGGTGCTTCTGTCACTTTCTACTGACAAACATTATAGATTATGCTCTGGTGTAATACGAAGAATAGTAAAGATCTTTAAAATGCCTCATGTAATTAGGAGAGATGAGCAAAAAGGAAGCTGTATTTTCATATCTGTTTCGGGCAATTGTCTGTCACCAATTAACTTAGTCTCTTCACTCTTGTGACTTTTAATTCCCTTAGCCTCACAACTTCTCTGTGGGGGCAGACAGTGTTGCTATCGCCATTCCAAGGGCTCCCAAGGAACCATGGTGCAGAGAGACAAGGGACACTGCCCTGCAGCAGCCAAGCTGTGTGCCCTTCCCTCTGCAGGGAGATCCTGCCTCTCTGACAGGGTCAGTGCCAGTGGCTGTGTTTGGCCTGGCAGCCTTAGCACATCCTCACAGCACTGCCCTGTATCATGGGCCCAAAAGCTGCCAAGGAAGGTATCTGTGCTCCCTACTGCCAACCCTGCCATCGAGGCTGGCATTTGCAGGAGTGGGGCTGGAGAGGACTGCCTTAAGAAGCTCCAGTTCCCATGGCCAGAGCCAGTCTCTCCCACTCCAACCCCATCAGAAGCTCATTGACCTAGCAGGATCTGTCCAACACTCCTGAGTCCTCAGGAAGTGAAAACAGCCTAAGTACTTCAGTGGCTATGGGTCTAAGCAGCATGGCTCAGGGTGGCACACTAATCTCCCAAAGGCCAGGCAAGCACCCATGTGAATGCCTGGTGAACCTTCTCTTTGCATTTTGCCTTCTGATCCCCACCAGGTTAAAGTCGTGGCAAAGTAGTACTCTGGACTACAGTAAAAAAAGAATCTGCTCATCACTGTAAAGAAAGGAAACAGCAAGATCTACTTTGCATTCTACTGTAATAGCTCAGTGTTCAATTCTGCTCCTCTTCAAGTCAGTGTAAGTCAGTGACTTTATATTGGCTTGCTTATTCAAGATAGGTCCAAGGTCAGGATCAGACGTGAATCCAAGTACAGAATTTCAGGCCTGCTTTGTTTTATTTGAACTGGCTGATCTATTTCAGTGGTTTAGAGAGAGTTGGTCCTCTCAGTTCCAGTAGGAAAGGAAATAGCTTCAAAACATTTCCTCTGTTTGTGTAAATAAGCTGCAGCTGCAGCAGCTGATGGAAGCAGCATGATGGCAACTCTATTTCATTACAGTATATGTCATACATGTCTCTGTTGGTTAGTCAGAATATATATAGTGCTATATGTACCCAGTATACTCAGAGGAGAATCTGTGATTATTAGTCCCCAGATATATATGGTTAGTTAGTAATTTGCTCAATTATATTACTTGGGTATTTGCTTGAATGAAGATATGAATTAGTTCGGCTTCATTCATTCATTCTTCATTCACCTTTTGGTGTTCAAGAAAATGAAATTTTCGGTATATGCTTGCACAGACACAATACATTTTAAATTCATCCATACAAGCGAATCCAGACCCAGGACAAATACCTGAATTCCATGATCAAGAACAACGGACCAGAATTATCCCTGCACTCAGCACTGGTGAGGCCACACCTACCATATTGTGTTCAGTTTTGGATCCCCACTAGAAGAAAGACACTGAGGTGCTGGAGCATGTCCAGAGAAGAGCAACAAGGCTGGTGAAGTGTCTGGAGCACAAGTCTTAAGAAGAGTGGCTGGTGGAGGTGGAGATGTTTAGCCTGGAGAAAAGGAGGTCCAGAGGAGACCTTATTGCTCTCTACAACTGAAACAAGGTTGTAGCCAGGTGGGTGTTGGCCTCTTGTCCCAGGTAACAAGTGACAGGATGAGAGGAAATGGCCTCAAATTGTGCTAGGGAAAGTTTAGATTGAATATTAAGAAAAAATTCTTCACAGGAAGTGTTTCAAGCATTGGAACAGGCTACCCAGGGAAGGGGTGGAGTCACCATCTCTGGAAGTGTTCAAAAAACATATGGATATGGTACTTGAGGAAATGATTGAGTGGTGAACACGTTGGTGGTGCGAGGTTAACAGCTGTACTTGATCTTAGAGGTCTTTTCCAACCTTTATAGTTCTATGATCCTCCCCTTGGACCACCACATCCTATCAACTCTGACCTCTCTGAGATGCAGAGACCTGACAAACCACCTGGAGATCAAGAATCATACTAGGAGAATATTCACACATGCAAAACAAAAGTAATAAATAAAAAAGTCAAAGACAAGAAGAAAATGGTAGGATTATGTTGGACATGAGATTTGCTTTAATAAGAAACTATGTGACTACACCACACTGCATAATGAAATCTTTCCTTATTTAATTAGGTTCTCCCCTTTCCCCAAGAATTATGCAGCTCATCCAGAAAAGGCCATTTTGCCTGTGATAGCCACATACAAATAATCTCAGCTTCCACAGCATTACTTCTCCCTCACTCCTAGGAAAAGGTCAGGGTAGGAAATATAACAAGAAAAGTATGCCCAACATGTTCCAGCTGCCAGGTCACTGAGCTCCATAGTCCACAGTAACTGACTTCTCCTGTGATGAGTAATTGTTTGGAGATGTACCTGCAACAATGATCTATACTTAAGGCACAGCTTGTGCAGAGATAATTTATTCTTTTAGAATCACCTTGTTATTATTGCAATTGAATTGTCCCTACCCTACAAACACAGTGGTAGTTGAAGATTTTCTGTTAGCATTTATGTGGGCAACCTCAGCATAACAAAGGGATGCTCATTTAAGAGCTGCATGTTTCCATCAAAGACTTCAATCTCCTGAAAATGAATTTTCAAAGCATATTTCCATCACAGCTCTCTTTAACCACAGAGTTGCTAGGGGAAGGAAAAGGCCTTTGCAGGTAAGTCAGTAGTTATTCACAGGATCTGACATTCACTTCTGTTAAAGCAGACTGTTTGAAAATTTGAGTCATATAAAGTACTTTTGAGAAAAGAATAAGAAAAAACCTCCAAATGCAAAATAAAGTAAAATCCAGAAAGAATCTCAAGGGGACCTGAAATAACAGACTATCTCTCAACTGGTCTCAGCTCTGAGCTGGCCTTGCTCCATTTCTTTTCCCAGCCTGTTGCCATTGTGATCCAGATCCCAAAGCTGAGCCAGTGAAATTATGCTCTTCTATTCTGTGAAGCTGGAGTCTCCCACAGCTTTTCTACCTGAATTTAATTTTTCTGTGGCCAAATAAATGCCAGAGCTGGGATAAGGAAAGCCACAGGACCACACAGGGGTTGAGGGAAGAACACTCCCTTCCCCAGCTGGCAGCAGTTAGATCAATAGTCTGATAGGAAATTGCATTCTACAGTGCCATCAGCATGTTCCCACCTTTCCCTCTCTTCCTGACCCTAGTCAAATACCTTAGCCAGGAATTGGGCTCAGCTGACTCCAAGCATCTTCCCAGCTGAAAAAGCCAGTTACTTGTACAGGTCTTTAATGATGCTCTTTTAAGTCCATCTCCCTAAGCGCCTTATTTCCTTGCCCCTAATCATGAAATTATGCCCTTGTGCCTGATCACCCTTTATTTTTTGTAAGATTAAGATTCTACTTGTTTATGGATATTTCCTAACACGATGATGGCCATATTCTAGTGTCTGAAAGAAAGAATGCAGAGGCTCCACAGCAAGTTCTTCAGCAGGAGCAGTCAATCTTCCCCTGCCACCTGCCAGGCTTCTCAGCCAGACATCAGAGATATGTCACTTCTTTCAGGGACATGTTCACAGGCAGGGAACAACCACAGCCTGCCAAAGTGTTACACTGCAAGGTGACACTGTAATGGGCATGTAGTTGGAGTCTGCAGCAACTTCCCAACAGGAGCCCAGAACGGCCTGGCTCCTTCTTTTCTTGGGAAAGGTGGATTTCCCAGCAATGTCTGTTCTTGCACAGATTCTGATGGCTACGAGATACAGCTGGGGTAAAGAATCACACTCCAGCTGCTTGAGTGCACCTTGCTGTGGAGCTGCTCAGATAGGGACTTTTCTATCTGCTTTCCCTACTTGAGGAAAGAAGAGTAACAAAGAAGTCCTGACCTTTTCCAGGTGCACAAAGGTCATCGAGACCCCACGGTCACAGCTTGTTTGCTGCTGCTTTCTAAATGGGTGGTCTTTTCTTTGGAAGGCTGACATAGCTCTGTACAACAGAGGAAGAGATGCTATGCTTCTATATCACAGGAATGCTGGTTATTGAGTTTAACTAATGCTTACGAGGTGCTTTGAGACTACATGTGATATATGTGTAAGTCTGCTTATTTTAACAGACTTTCACATAGGACCAACGTTGCTGTTTACTAATGTTATTTTTCCTAGGCTATTTTCAGTGGCATTTTCAATATGTAACTTGGATTTATTCTCCCTTTGCCTACTTAAATTGCACCTACTGAAAAGTCTGAGGGTTCAATTAGAAATTTCAATGTTGCCAGTGTACTTTATCTGAGGTGGCAGATTTGACACCTCTGAGTTAGTGCAGTGCTTTGTATTGCAGTCTAACTAGCGAGGGCTGTGATCTCGTCAGATCTCATAAACTAAACAAGGTTGATCCATGGATGGAAACCTTAGAAGAACACCCACATGCTATGTGAAGTAATATTTCACCTTCTGAATCACCACTCTTGCCCCTGAGTCATTTCTATAACAGCACTTCATCTAGGTGTCTGGGGTTCTTTGCTGATAGTTATTTTGGTTACTACAACCCAAAATACGTTCAGAGGGAGCCCTTACCATCTGTGGTCATTAAAGAGCTCAGAATTATTACCCCACAAAGAACAAAATTGTGTATAGGTATTTTGCACAGGTAGCAGGCTGTACTTTGTCTTAGAAAATCCTGCCAGCAGTTTCGTTTGGATTCAGTATTTCTGTGCTTTTGTCTGCTTGCAACAATGAAACTGGCACAGGTTTTATTTCTCCCAGGCACTTGTGAATAATAGAGAGAACCAAATGCTGACCATCCAGCAGTCTCCTGGAGGCTCTAGAGGACATGGAAGGGAGCTGCAGGTGTTTGATATACCTCTGAATCTGGTCCCAAAGGATTGTGAGTTTTGGACAGAGCTGTGCATTATATAACATTCCGAGCCCCTTCTCCTCCTCAGAGACCAAGTAAGATCAGGAGGATGTCCCTTCAGAAATACACCCTTGCTTATCTACACAGGTGCTGATGCGTGCAGTGCTTGGGCACTCTGCACACACTCCTGGCATTCCCTGGCTTTGAAGACCTGGTGCATTCCAAGAGTGGGCTGAGCCCTTGGGCCCCCTGCTCATACCACGGAGAAGTGCTTGAGCTACCAAATTACAGCATGTGCAATTTCATGTCTGGATCTCAACACCCCCACCTCCCTTCAACACCCATTTGTACCTGGAATCGGGATTTCAGTATAATCTTTATTTTTGCATGTTATTAGTTTAAATAGTCCTAGTTGCCTTTCTTGCTTTGGAAAGATTAATGTGTAATTTGGCCACAAATGTTACCTGTTATTGCTTTAGAAAGACAGATGGTAGCCTTCTCTAAGTGTGTCTATAAGCCCTAAGAGACAAGTTCTCCCCAGTCCATTCAATGCTTTGATGGGAAGAATTACATTTTCCTGTACAGAGCCATTTATAATTTATTTTTAATTTGTATGTGTAGTACAGTTTTGTCTGGGGAGCCTGCTGCTGCAGCTCATGTAATTTAATATTTCAGGAAGATTAGGATAAAAAATGGTTTGTAGAAACTCTATGACAGCTTCATTACTTAGTTCTCTTTCTAACCATGAAAGTTAACCCAGGCTTCTTGCTTCCCTCTATAGATACAATGGCTTGGCTTTTGTTTATGTTTTGTGGTTTCTGATTCTATCAGGGATCTTCCCTTAATGACTTGCTACTTCCCTCAGTGACAACTACTTGATCTATTTCAGGTGTGAGAGCATATCAGCATTGATCTAAGATATTTCTTCAGCAAAAATTGGTGATCAAAAACACTCTTAGAATAGCGACTGCTTATTTATCATACTTTCCCTGGAGAGCCTCAAAGTGTTATCGGTGAAAAGCCCGAGAAAGCTGTGTTTTCAGAAACTTGTGAGACTGAGAAAACATAATTGCTTCGTTATATAACAATGGTTTGTTGCAGCCTCTGTTGCTTTGCTGTCTAACAGAGACAACGCTCGTGGTTTTAGCTTCTCAGCTCAGCATTGGCACTATAAATTGTTCACCAAGATTTTTTAATATACTTCAGTACTCATCTGACTTGAATGGTATCATCAGATGAATACTTGATGTCACACTAAAGCAGCTTATAAAGTTACCGAGCCTGAATCAGAGATCCCCATTGCACTGCAACAAACACAGCAACCATTTGCAGGCACACGCCAACTCTCTTCCAGCATGACACAAAGTGAGTACAGGCAGGTCACTTTCAGCAGGTTACTAAAACAAAAAATCAGGAGTGTATGATGAACATGTTCATGTTATTGCTAGAACAAGCTGGGAGCAGGGACAGTATCTTTCCATCCACCTGATCCCACTCAAATGATGCCCCTTTGAGCAAAACAGGGCCTTGGGACTGGCACAAAGGTAGTCAGGATTGTTTAGGTACAGCTCACAGGCTTATGGCAAAATTAGATCCATACTTACTCAAACTTTTTCAGACTAAGGATTCTTACTAGCCCCTCTATCTTGTCTATGTACTTAGTACAAGGCACTCAAATCTTAGTGGTTCACTAGAAATTAATAGAATAATAACAATGTTTTGACTTCTAAAGATCTGTTGGTCCCAAGCTGAGAAAAAGAAATTGCCAGCTCACATCTCTCCATGAGTCTGGGATGTGAAACAACAAGAATGATGGCTCACCATCTGTTCAGCAATTGGTATGAAAAGGTTGGAGGATCTCAGTCCAGTTCTTAGCAGATGTCTGTCGACACCATCCATATCCATGGAGGGTGTACTCGCTCGTGTGCACTGAGCTGTGTGGAGAAGGCAAGATTCAACTCCAGGACTGCCTACGCATTGCTTTGGCATGTGTACGTTTAGGTCCCAACTCAGAGTGGCAAATTCGTTTTCAAACTGCCTGAATCCCCATGTCCTGCTGACACAATAAAGAGCATTAGGGTAATTTGCAGCAAACACGAGCCACACAGCAGATTTTTCTAGGGCCCCCACTGATATGTGTTACACCCCTGTAATTATGCCCATGACAAGTTCTAACAGGGTAAGCTCTGCAATAAATTACTCCCATTCTAACAACCTATTAACACCAGAGGATGAGAATTTTCCTGCTGGATTCATTCTCTCACTTCAGTTACTTGTTCCTTTGTTCTATCTGTGAGCTGTATCAACTTTTCACATGTTTTAAGTTCACTTTAGAAAGTCAAACAACATTGCAAGTGCAAATGCTAGATCATATAGGGGGTCTGCATTCAGAGCTTCACCAATCTGCTGCAAATTGTTTTTAAGTCACCTCAGTGTTTCTATGGAAATAGAAAAAAAAAAAAAGGCTGTTAATTTTAAACTACACAGCAGGATGTGCCTTCCAGATGAGTTACTTCGTATTTGATTGGGCTTTTGCTTTTCTCACCTACAAGGTTTTGATTGCCTCTAATCTTGCTGAATGTAGTGTCCTGGGTCAAGCTGGCTCAGACCTTCAGCAGAGTCCTTATGCACTCAAAAGCTTTGCAGGAAAACTCTGTGCTGGGAGGTCTGCTCCTAAACACAAAGAGACTTTTCCCTGGCCTAATTTCACAGGCGGATGAGATTCCCAGCTTCAATCTCCCAGCCTTTAGGAGATCAGCAGGGCTGTGCAGAGCTCCCTGGGGAACCTGCTCCCAATACTGTGAGGGCAGCTGGCTCTATCCTCCCTGACCTGCAGGTGTGTGCAGCAGAGAAATAGTTCATCTTTGCCTGATCAGAAAGTAAATAACAGAGCAGAGCCAAGGGATGGGGAGAGAAGAATAGGAAAAAAATTGGCAAAGTATCCTGTTTCTGGAGAGAGGCAGCTCATAAATGACCAGGAAGTCATAAACTGTGGAAAGATGGAGAATGGATGGGAACCAGTGCTGTCCTTGAGTTACACAGACTAGCTGGGGAACCCAAGCGAGTTCTCCCCTTTGAGCACTCCATGGGCATCACTAACAACAGGCACATCTCAGGATCTACAAAGCCACCCTATACCAAATACCCTTTTCTTTCCCTCAGATACAAAATAAGATTCTGTTAAGTCTTAGAAAATGCACTGAGACAGTAAGACTGGAAGTTCACGAGTCACTGGCAACTCAAGGCTGGAGACATATCCTGAAGAATCACTATTGATTTTCCCTGTTCTCATATTCACCCCCAGACATAATTTCTTGGCCACTATCCAGGGACAGGATGCTGAGCCAGATGGACCTTTACTCTGAGCAAGTGTGTGGCCTTTCTGATGTCCCTGTGTAAAGTATGACAAACTGGCAGTTACAAAAAGCAGTAAAAATTTTAATTTACTGTTGACAAAAACATCGGTTTAATATCCATTATCTCAATCCTTAAAAGTCCTGATACATACTTCTGGTTTTGTAATGAAAACAATACTCCATAAAAGCAGAATTACTCAGAAGCATGCTATTTACTAGCTCCTTGACCAGCTATTGCTTCTACATTTTCTAATTTTCTTCTGGTTTTTCAGATTAAAATCACAAGAAAAGCTAAAGTGATATTACAATAAAAAGTCACTAGTAGAGCAAGTGAAGAGTTTGGAGAACAGCCTGGTAGGCTGCTTTCCTTGCATTGTGCAGGCTTGTGGGGAACACAGCCAGCTTGTCTTCCTCTGAGAACTCCATGAGGGCATCAAACCACAAAGAAGCATGGTTACCACCATGGTTGCACACAGCCCTTAACAGGGAAGTAGCCTCACTAGCTGCTGTCTCATCTGTCTGTCAGCTAGTGCTCCTTTAATAAAATGTGATCTTTGCAATGCAATTCCCACAGGCCTTCAAGGGAGCTCACCACTTCTTTGCTGCCTGGCATAGTGTTGCTACAATCAATTAAACAGATGTTCAGAGTGACACCAGCTTCACCGGGGTGCTTTCAGATTTAATTAATTAATACTCCCAGAGCACATTTTAATCTTTGGGTGAAAAGCACCCAAATGGAAACGTGTTTACTATTTTAACCTGTCTGGCAGGGGTGTGAAATGAGAATACTGATTTGAAGGGACAAGCAAGAGCAAATGGTATCGAAGAACAGGCCAGGCAGAGAAATGGTGTGACAGGACACAAAAAGCCAATACTGGGCTTCAAGCAAGCAATGAATTTGGCCTACTTGTTGATGTCAGCCAGATTTAATTAAAATTAGTAAGGAAATGAAGGTTGATTTTCACAGTCTAGAATTGTTGAAGCCCTCAGTAGACAATTTGTTGAGTATTATTGGTAGACTTCTTTTTCCAGAACAATCCTGTACAATTAAAAGCTACCAGTTGAAGATTAGTAGTTTTAATCTGTATGGCTGGAAGAGTTTGTGGATTTTTAAGCTACTTTTTAAAGGAAAAACATCCCAAGTTACACTTCATTATTCTTCTGAGAGAAAACAACTAATGACAGGTACCTCACAAGGACAACTACCCAAGTCCAGAATAGACTAAGAATTACCTGCTGGGGAATGTGATGGGCTCATTGCACAGGACAAGGTAAACAGCAGACCTCAAGAATAGTAAAAACATGCCCTCCCTCTCATCTCTGGGTTTGTTAATTTCATAAGCAAGTGAGACAACATTGTTATAAATGAAGCACTACAACTTCAGTACAGACACTTGATATACATGACACACAAAAGCCACAAAAGTGTCTGAGCTCACAGTGGTGGGCTGTGCATCAGTGAGACCAAACGGGTCATCCTGTGCTTACACTGAGTACAGAGAGGGACACAAGTTTACTTTGAAAGTCAGAACAGTGACTGAGTGTCAAAGCCTTGGTGTTGGGGCTCAGCTCCATGTGATGCACCAAACTCTCTGCCTTCTCAGCTGAAAATGCATACTCAATCACATTTCTTGAAGGAAATTAGTCAATAGCTACTGGTCTTTTGGCCTTAAATCAACTGGTGAGAAATCCACACTTGAGCTTATTGAATAAACTGTTGGAACTGCATGCTGGGATTGCTCAGAAAACACCTGATCTGGGGGATAAATAACAAATTTAAAGAGAGCCTTTAAGGAGAACTGGTTGCATGGCCTTGTATTAAGATGCCTCCTTACATTTGATGTCTTATAATTTGGACACACTTCAGTGATGTGGACACAATTCCTACATTGGCCAAGTTTGAATTAGTTTTGAAGGTTCATCCAAAAGAGAAGGTTACTAAAGAAAAGTATATTTAATCCAAATTATTAGACCTTTCTTTTGTTTATGAAAAGTTGTTGCACATCCCTGTTGCAGGGCTGTCACCTCTTAAAAAGAGTACAGCTGAAATACTGGATGTACTGCAGTAAAAGCAAACCCAGCATTAGCTCCAAAGAGAACAACATTTTATTGTACAAGTGAAATGTATTGTTTTGTAGTAGCGCAGTTTTGTTTTCCTTAACAAAGAAGTGGGTACTAAATTATGGAATTCAGCTCTACTCTTTTCACCTAAACACAGCTGCTGCTCAAGACTTTTCCTCAGGACTGTTCAGTAGAGTTCATGGCTTTCAAGGTGAGAAAACAAAATGTAAAGTTTTTAAGAGGGTTGCAGTTTGGGGCAGGCTTTTGTAAAGATACTTTTAGAAAAGCTTTTGCTTTTCTACTCCAAAACTAAAGCTAATAATGACCTTCTTAAAATAAAACCCCAGTTGATAATGTTAAAAACGAACAACTGTCACATATTTTTAAAACAATTCTTGATAATATGAAAATGTCAGAAGGCAGTTTTAATTTTGAAGCTGTTCACGTTCTTCCTTGCTTTAAAAACACTGACCATTTTTCAAGTTTTATTCAGCTTATGTGTAAGGACCTTCCCCCAGAAAGTCTGTTTACCTAAATGAAGTTTTGAGCAGAGCTTTGCCTTCCATTAGGAGGACAAACCTGATTCTGCAGAAGGCAACATCACCCGCTCTCTGCATTACTACTGACTGCATTTAAAGTACTTGTAAAAACACATTCTCCTAGTCACATTATGAACAGCTGTGGGTCATGCCAAGTGCTGATAGAGAGATAAATTCTCTTGTGAAATGGCTCAGGAGACAATCATAAACCACTATTTTTAAAAAATCTTATTATTGCTCTTGGTTTTGGGGACTGAGCCAAAGAGTATTTAAAAAACAGATGGGTCTTAGCTTGGTCCTTTTAATGTAACTTGGATGTACTCTGCTGAGCAAATGCCTAATAACTTTGTGGGTGTTCGCTTCGAAATGGCATTTAGTTTAAACACAGCTTCAGTATCTGTACTTTAAAGGGTCAAGTGGAGTTGCTGAATTTGAAAGAGAGTGAAATTCAAATACTTCAGCTGGTCACTCAGAAAAGGTGAAACTTTCAGAGAAGAATAGGACTAGAACAGTAAATAAAACTCATTAATGTGAGAGAGACAGCATAGCTCAGGCACTGATGTGGACAACAGTACCTGATGTGCAAAAACTGCTCACATTTCTAAGCCACGTTAGAAAGAGACCTGTTGGCTCCTGAGATATACGTAAGGCCAAGGTGAAGAGCATTTTAGAGAATCACAGAATCAGTGAGGTTAGAAAGGACATCTGAGACTGAGTCCAGCCTTTGACCATGACCAAACACCACCATGTCAGCTAGACCATGCACTAAGTGCCACATCCAGTCTTCTCAAAGATGCCCAGGGACAGTGACTCCACCACCTGTGCTGTTGAAGAAATACACTCTTGAACTGTTACCCCTTGAAGTTCGTCTCATATCATTAGATCAATTAAACTGTCCTAGAGGAGGTTCCTGGATGGAGAGTTCATATTTGGATTCAGCTTTTAGGTGCAAATAGAGATGACCTAGAGTTCGAATTCAATCTCCAACCTAATTTGTTGTCACAGTGGGCAAAAGCTTTCAATTGTTTCAGAGCATTCGAGTGAGAAAACCAAACCCCTGACAGTGATGCAGCATTGATCAGTCACAGAAGCCTGCAACATAGACCTTTGTTTCCCTTACAGCAAACCTCCTTTTCACTGTCCAGGTATTTCTGGTTGAGTACGGGTTTCAGAACTGGACTTTACACGTGTTGAAATGAATGTTTTCCATCTTGGCACAAGTATCAGCTGCATGTCAGTTTTCATCCTCCCTTAGATTAACCTTGCTGAGAGGTTCAGTTATGATGCTGTAATTCCTCTTTGCTCATGACAATGCTGTGGAAAACAGTGGCCTTACCTTCTGAGCAATACAATAAACACAGAATGTTTTGACAGCATCTCCTCTGAACTCTGGAAACAGAGTTTGCTGGAAATACCTTAAAAAGAAAGTCAGATTTCTGAGTTTACAGAAGGGATTCTTACTCAGTTTATCTGTTCTACATGCTTTTGTAAATCTTATATCTTTACTAATGAAGCAGCAAGCACAGAGGAATGAGCTGGATTCTGTCCTGTCTCTGGCACTACCAGCAGAACTGTCAGCTCCATGCTATTTGTAGGTTTTTCTCTTGCTTGGGTGATGTGAGAGACAGAACACGTTTCTCAGGAAGAGGATGAATCTGTGGGTCAGATTCTCTGCTGCAACAGAGAGTGATTTCATTTCAGAGAGTGAGCATTGTGGCACAGTCATGCTTCAAAAGCAATGCTGAGCTTCTATACTACTTCTACTCAATGTTTTTCAGAGTAAGCCCTCAACTTTTCAAGACAAAAGACGAATGTCAGGACCACGAGCCAAATTTCTCACTATATTAGTTTGAAGCAGCATCAATTTATATATATACTACAGGACATCAATCTCTTGTTAAGGAGTCCTGCTGATTTTTATCTCTTATTTTCTTTTAGATTTCTTACAGAATTATTTTTAGTTAGCACTTAAATGGATTTTACTGCTCTCTGGAGGAAAACTCACCCTGACAAGAGGCCTGTGGGATCCTGCCTAGTATGGGGATCAAACTGGCTGCTTTTTAAAAGTAGTTATTGATTTTATTAAGGAAGCTTATAGAGTCCTAGTAGGCCTGCCAGTTGACTACATGCTTTCAGAATTTTTTTTACAAATAGAGTTTGTTTTTTAGTTCCTTTTCCAGTATGACCTTGGACACATCAGCTTCTTACCAGATATTGATCACTGAGATTAAGAAACATCCCCCCCCAAGCTTTTCTTCTGAAGGTTCATACAGGTACATCCCTTTTCTCCTTTTCAGTACATTCACTTCCATTAATTTATCCTTTTAACACCTGATGGGCCAATGGCACCAGCTCTGTTTGCTGGCTCTCACTGCCTGATTCACAGCAGTCAGACATGGCAGCAACTGAACACAGGGCAACCTAAAACCAGTGTTGGAACAGGTATTACAGTGGCTTACAGCATAAGGAGAACTATAGAAAACCTATCACCTGTAGCTATTGTACAGGCTAATATATGTAGGAACACCGTAGGACAGTCTGAATTAGAAGTGCCAGTAATCAGGAATGTTCACTACTCAGTGTACCCTCAGTTACAACCACAATCAGTGGTAGTTGCCGATATGCTGTACTTGTATAATACTCACAAGAGAAGTCAGATGTTGGAGATAGTCTGTCAGATAATCCACTGCTACACTTGCTGCAAGCAATGAAGAATTTTCCCTTACAATATAATACCAGTCACCTTAAAAGTACCTATTTCAGGTGTATTTTGGAAGGGGGACGGAGGCAGATACACGTTCTAAGTAAATATCAACTTGTTCCACGGGAAGTTCACAGTGTGAGGTATGTCAGTGTGCTCAGAGTTGGATTTGAATCAGTTTTGAGGAGAGCTCAGGGTCTGTGTTTGCAGAGAAGCTGAGGGCCAACAACAACAGCCAAGACAGACAACTGAGACTACAGCTCTGCCTTCCAGATCTGGTCTTGACTTATGGAATACTTTGCATGTCATCATTGCCAATGTTATTACCAACTGAAAAGAGAAGATTTAAAGTAAAAATGAGAATCCTTCTTTCCTTTTCTGTTTTATGTGCTAATGTGGCATTAGGAGAAGGGAGGAAAAAAAAAAAAAAAAAAAAAAAATAAAAAAGGAAAGGAAAAAAAAAAAAAAAAAAAAAAGAAAGTTATAAAGGTAAGGAAGAAATAATACTGCCATTCTAAAAGCACTTCAATTCAGCATCGACCTGGCAACTGTGAAAAAGGGGGCCTTTGGAAGCTGCCATTAGGCTGCTGCACTGCCATCACCACCTATAAGGCTTCATAATGGCTTTATTACAATGCCTTTCCAGATATAAAGAAGCAGATGGCACTGTTCCAGAGAAAAGAATGCACTGATATTTTTTCAGTAAGAAGAAGGTTAAGCAGAACATTGGTACTCGGGTCCCATCCTCCTTTCTTCACCTCTCCTTTTCCATTACAACCGAGACAGTGGATTTTATCTATGAACCCTCCACTATTTACCTAAAGGAAAAAACACTTCCTGCCTGCAAGCATACACCATATTTTAGAAGAGCAGTAAGAGGGAAAATGACTTGTGTGATTCAGTCAGTCTCTGGGGTCAAGTAAAGACAGCAGGTGAGCTGCCCAACTCAGGTATTTATTAATGATACCTACCCATGTCAAAAGCCCCCATGGGGATCAACAGGAAGGGATACAAATTATGCCAAAGGTTGTGCACATGCATTTCTTTCTGAAAGTCTAAAACACCTTTTCCCTCACTATCATCCCATTGCTACTAAAAGAATAACCTATTCACTGATGGTTGCATACTGAATTCATCACTTCTCTCCCAAGGCAATATGGTTCATGCTCTTACTGACTCTTCCTCTCTTCATCTCCCCTTCTCATCTGGGCTAAAATTTTCTGCTCTTCTTCATCTGACAAAGGGAACTGCACACCCCCAACAAGCAATGCCATACTCGTTGGGCCTGCTGTTGCTAAGAGACTAAGTGAGAGTGAGATCCTGCCCACACCATTTCCCCTACAGATCCCAGTATTCCTCCTATTGCTGCTCACCAGTCCCCCATTAATAAAACCTTGCTATCAAACATGTTCATCAGGGGTTTATGGGGTGTTTTCTCCCAATGACCAGCACTACTGAGAAAGTCCTGAAATACAATACTACAGTAGACAGTACATCATTAGGGAATCAGCATAAATAGCAGATGCAAACTACTCTTTTGTGAGAAACCACCAAGGCCAGAACAGGTCAGAGATCTTGCCACAGGAGGCACGTGTAGAGATATGTTCACAAATATATCCTTAGATCCTATGTTCACAAAAATATCCTTAGAAAGCCAAGCTATAAGTGGGACATTAGAGGTCCCAGCAAGTGACAGAGCATTGGACTGGACAAATTCCTGTTCTACTGCAGAATGTTCTTCCCAATATTAATAATTATTTCATTTCAGTGTTCAGATTGACTACCTTTTATTTCCAGAAAGTAGGGAAGCTTATTCTGACAATGTATCTGTCAAAAGTCTTTCTCAAGCCTATAGGAAGGCTAGCAAGCACCAAATAATAACAAATCTATTGACAGGGGAAAACATGAGGGGAATTTTAAAACTCCTCTGAAGCATTGTCATGTTGCGAAGCTGACAGTTATCAAATCACTTCTGTCCCTGACAGCAGTGACAGACTTTTACAGAACCATAATAGTTCATAATTCCAAGGTCCCTTTGCTGCCTGTATCTTTCAGGCACACAGCCTGCATCTTGCTAGATTTTTAGTTCTCCATTAAATTTGGGTCACTGATGGCTGTGCATGGAGAGCATTCAACCACCACACCAAAGTCATGCAAATATGGAAGTGGGTAATGTCATGATACCTTTGTATGTGCACAGAAAAAGCTAGGCTGGAAAGCTTTCCTGCTGAACAGGAGGCATACAGAAAACAGATTATGGAGACAGAGAAGACTATCTCAGTATCTCAAAAAGATTAAAGGTTAGGAAGTGGCCAAAGAGCTCCAGGACTGTGAGTTCATTTTATAGACAGAGCAGAGCTTGGGGCACAGCAGCAAACAACTCCAGATGTACCCATGGGAACTTTGTAAATGAAATAAAGAGATTTGGGTCTGGTCTGTTGAAACACAGTGTTTTCTCTTCCACCTTTACAAGTTTCCACTCATGAGCAAAACAGACAGACAAAGATCACCCTGAGAAAGGCTCAACTAGATTGCAAGCTAGCCATGTAGTTGTACCTTTGTCAACAAGGCTGAAAAAGCCTTATCCTTACTCAGATCACATATTTTCACATAAATAACTATATAAAGGGATCATATCTTCTGTTGAGCTTCCCATGAAGGCATGTCTTCCACTCTTAGATAATTTGAAAGTGATTTTCAGGATTTTAAGTATTAGATTATTTTAGTGTTAGTTATGGAAAGATAAAGAACTAGCTCCAGCATATTTCAGCTGAAATATTACATGGTATCTGCAGCCTACTGCAAGGTTTATGGTCACAAGTGTTCCCCTTCCATGTGTTGGAAGGAAATTTGGGATTAAAATCCCAGGCAGACTACCTGAGGTGAGGAGAAACCTCTAACAAGGGACAAGGAAATCAAAAGTATACAGGAACTTGATGAGCAAAGCAGCAAGTAGAGACTGACAGAGCTATTGCACAAATGCTCCCTCTGCCTACGAAGAATTATAGACAGCAGGAGAATATGGTATGTTTGAGGGGACAGCTCCTCAGAAGAGCAAATAGGTAAATTATATACAGAAAAAGCAGACATGGATAAAACAAATTTTTTGTGCAATATTTTTAAGGAACTGGGAATGTGAAGAAGATGCCAAGAACAGACATACATTTTCTAGGGAAGAATGCAGAAATAGTCAGAAATTGAGATCATGCCAAAAATAGTTATAAAATTTTTTAGAATGCCACAATGCTGACAAAACATGAGGGGCAGATGGGATCTGTCTGAGAAAAATCAAGCCATTAACTTAAAAACCAAAACCCAGCAGCATGTGAATCAAAGGAGTGAGGTCCATCATGCTTCACCCTGCCAGTTTCACATGGACGACTGAGTGAAATAAGCCCTGGTCAGCCTCGGCAAAAGGCCTTGCTGAATGTGCCACAGGAAGGTAAAAACTCATGAGAATCCAGTTTCTCCCAGGGGAAAAACTTCACACAGCTGCAGCCATTTGAATCCTTCACCTGCAAGGTGGCTGTCTCAAAGGGCAGCACACACCTTTGGGGAATGGTGCTGTCCACGTCACTTTGTGCTGGTAAGTTGAGTAAGAGGGATGTGGACACTCTCTGGGACAAGAGCGTTTGAAAACAACCAGAGGAACCAGCAAAGGACAGGACCTGGTGGGCTGGAGAGGTGCTGGTGGCATATTGAGGTCTATGAGGGACACAAGAATCAGGAAGAAACCCACAGCTTCAGTTCCATGGTGAGGGGGTGGATGCAGAACAGAGGCGCTAATTAAGGACACACAAGAAGGACTCAGGAAGTTATGACTTCATTAACGGTAATGACTAAATGGAAAATCATACTTAACAAATCTGTTGAGCATGGATTTTCCAGTTTAATTGGACATTAGAAATGCTCTTTTAAATGCAGTGAAATCTAATATAGAAATCTGTTCAACGAGGAAGCACAAAGGGGCAAAGGTTCACAAGTAACTAGAGCAAGAGTTTCATAAGAGTAGAAATTTTGGATGTGTACTGGTCTTGCAGATAAAGCATTAGGATGGCTTAGGGTGAGATCATGGGATTGAATCTCCCAGCCTCTGGTGACATGACTGGACAGTTCCCTACAACCACGTCATTGATAAGTATTCCAGCTGGCTCAGCCAGCATTCCTACAGAGCCCTGGAGAATCAAATGCTGCAGTGAGATTTTTGCCAGCTATCTGTGACACAGAACCCAGTGCACGCTTCCTCAGTGTAGATCCCTAGGCCTCCTTTAGCACAGAAAAATCACTTTGGGGTGGAGAGAGCCACTGACAACTGCAATCTCCCTGAAAATAAGAAAGGTTCAGATTAAATTAGGGAGTTTTCTTCAGGGATAGAAAACTGCAGGCTGTCCTCTACCCCTCAGCTTTTGAAAACCTAAAGCAATTCTGCTATTCTTTCCTTGAGCTCACCATATTCCTCTATCCAGCATCTATCTAGCTGCTCCCCCTCTTTGCCTGGAAAATTCAGAAATGTAATAGTCTTCACCCCTTTCAGGGTTTAGGGAATACTTCCTGCTTAGTCCCCATTGCACTTGACTCATCTCTTTAAATTAATGTACAAGGTATAAGCTTCCTGTGGATGAGAATAAGCCACAAGATCAGCAAATGCAACATTAATCCCATTCCAGATAAAAAGGAATTTAGGCAGGTGTTTTTTCTACGCCAGAAAACAACTTAAAATAATCTTTCAGCTCCAGCAGGAAAAATAGGAAAGAAGTAGATGTATCTCATGAAGAATATAAATATATCTCAGCAAGCAGTGGTTTAGACTGATAGAACAAGAAATCTTTTACAGCTGGATAAATTGCTAAAACAAATTAACCAGTCTTCTTTCCCACATGGCCCTGCTTGAGTCCACTTTCAACAGTCCCTCTGTGTGCTGCTGATGTCAGCTCCCATTGCCTGAGCAGCAGCTTCTGTCACCATTGCCTTCCTGATTATGACAACCTTCACTTCTAGATTCACAGCTCTTGCCAACATTAGTTGGGTGCATTAAGCTTCAAGTGAAGTTTTGCAATTTCTTTTTTTTTTTTTTGCTGAACAAGCTTAAAAATACCATTTTCCTCCTATTTTAATTCCTAATAGCTGCGGAACATTGCTACAATCTGTTGTATGTCAATGCAGCATTTACAAAATGAGCGAGTACAGTCTCAGAAAATTAAGTCCCCTACTTGCTCATCAGAGAAAGACTTGGCAGCAACGGAGAAAGTTCATATTTCAGTAAGTACTTGACAGTGCATAGCTAAAACTTCTCCCTCTTGAACATAAAAGGCCTCCCCCACAGATCACAGGATGCCTGCTCAGAGTCCCATTCCCGCTGGAAAGCTTGAAGTCCACTGGATTATATGATTAAAAAAAATCTAACCCTGAGATCCTTAAATATTGCAGTCCTTCAGAGATCTTGAGAAAGCCTTTCTCGGTCAAAACCCTTCATCTGTTCTCAGCAAGGCTGGTTCAAACTGTTAAACTCCTGGTGAGGATATTTACACCTTGGAACAGAGCAGAGACCTACTGCTGTCCCACAAAGGGCTGGACAAAACCCTCAGCTTGGGCCAGAGTCCAGACAGCCATGCTTAAGAAGCATAAAACTTCTAATATTCCATGACTAGCGCTTCCCACCCCACTGAAAATCCCTGAGCTAATCCACAGTGCTCATGGCTCACACCCCATCCCATGTGTCACAGTAGCTGCCGATTTCCATCCAGCTGAGACTACAAAGCTATGGGGGCAACTGGAGCAGAGAAACAAAGACTGAGTAACTCATACTTCTGGACTTCTGACTAATTTTTAATATTGGTCCCTCTAGATAAGGGGTAGAACAGTATGAGGAAGCAAATGCATTTCCACTGCTCTTGTGTTGGTAAATAGTGGATTTCATTGCTCACAGCTGTCAAATAGATGGGTACCTTTCTCCAGGATCAAAATTTATGCTGGCAAACCAGCCTCTGTCAGCATCACGATTCAAGCAAGCCTGAAGAAAGGGGAGCAGCATATGTTTTCCTATTTCACAGCTTTCTGAAAAAGCTGCCTTACAAAGCATAACATTTAATCCTGTCTGAGAGAGCTTTTATTGAGAAATAAAAAGTACTGTGTAATTGGCAAAAAATTTGATCTGAGGAGTAACTTCATTTGAGGCAGCGCGTGACAGCTTTGCACTAGTTTACCTGAGACTAATAGGGTTCTCAAGTCACAGAACATAATTTGTCTCCCTCAGACATAATCTGAGACAAACAGACTGTACATGAAAGGCTCCCATCTCACACTCATACTAGAAAACATGTCCAAGAATAACGACTTTGAGGAGCTCTATCCAAGTGCACAAAGAAGAGAATCTCATCTGCCCAAGCATTGCTTCAAGTTGTAACTCAGATACCCTAAACCCATTAAGATCCACCCACTAATCCATTCTGACTTACCTTCTAGGATTGCTTACTCTTTCAGTAATCTAAATGTAAAGGTGCTTCACCACACAGGCAAGATATTTCCTTACTATGTAATTTTAGTTGCTTGCTGCTGCTCATTAGTTCTCCTCCAGGAATGCTGGTATCTCTCCCACCTGCAACTCTGCTGTGGTTTACTTCAGGCTTTTGAACTCTTTCTAGATGCCTCAGAAGCCACGATCAGAGTGTGGTAGTAACAGTTCAGCTTTTAGAGACTAGTCTCTGGTAAAATATATTCACTCAGAAAATTGAGCACACAGATGCTTGGTTCTACTTTGCATGAAGTGTAATAAACTATTAGATGTTTGTCCTCTGCAAAGGGAAAAGTAGAAAGATGAAGATACCTAAATTATTTTTCAGGTTTCCCCTAGGATTAACTATAGAAATAGATGCTCATCTTAAGCAAATTACCATTCCTGGAAGATCTGAGGATCTGTCTCTCTACCAATTGCAATAGGGAACTTGCATGGCTGTGTTAGGTAGATTGTTTTGGATGGAGAGCCTTAAATGTGATGGACCAGGTTTGTGGCAGTTCTAGAGTGCTGTAGATAGACCAGAACATGGCAAATAAAAGCCAAAACTGAGCCTGTCCATTCCACACCCTCCTTCTGCACACTGTGAGGAGGAAAACTGTACTTGAAGGGTAGAAACAACAGGGTCTCATCTTGGCACACAACAAGAATCTGGCAGTGCTTAAGTAAGGCTGGTACTGGAAACTACAAGACAGAGAAAAATGATTCATCATAGGGAGATGTTGGGACTGGCTGGGCAAGCAGATTCCTCTCAGTAGAAAAGAGGGGGAAAACAAGGAGACTGTTTTGTGAGGTGTAGAAATAGACCTTGAAAACACAAACTGTTTAAACCAGAAAGCCTTGGCTAATTCCAAGCACAGTAACTGATTACTGAACCATGATATAAGAGGATTGAATAATTCAGAATACTACGTCACAAGAGTTAACTCCCCCAAACCTTGTCCTGCCCACACTTACAGAAAGTGAATGCCCAGGAGCATCACATAATGCCTGTAATCAGTAATTAGTTCATGCTGGACAGAACTGCTCAGATCAAAGAACATGATGGAAGTGCACAGGAATGCTAAATCAATAACAAAGTATGTCACAAGGTAGAAAGTTTTGCAGAGAAAGGTGCTGTAAAAGGGGGAAATGAGGTTACATCAAGAGAAAGAAGAAAAGGGAACTTTTCAACAGTTAAAGTGAATGTCCATAAGCTCAACTAGGGATACATTCAAGACTATTAAAAAAAATAATCAGCAGCAGAACAAATGTCCAGTGGCACAAGATCACCATCTGTGACACCAGCAGCTGCTGGTGTTTTTAGCCTTCCTGGTATTTGCCATAACTATGCTTGTTTCAATAACAAAAAAGAAATGAGGAAAAAAATACAGCTAGCATGGAATCAATAGAGTAAGTGTCTCCTTTTCTATCCTACAGACTGTGGTAAATGTTTGGAGTTAAGATCTGCCTATAAATTTTGTCATTCAGGTCCATTCCCACCCAAAAGACTTCATGACAGGGAAGAACAAAAGCCAGACTAGGACAAAGAACATTATTTCAGTGGCAGAAAAATACCAATAGGATACAATTCAGAGCAAAGGACTTCCATTTTACAAGCAGTTGGTGTTAGTAGACAAGCAGGGTAGAAATTCATTCTAGTCAGGTTGCTTTCTTTATCTTACTTGATGCAGCTGCCTGGCACTATTGAAGGTTTTAGTGCAGGTTAATATCTTTGTTAACCTGTAACAGCCACAGGTAAATTCCAGAATGAATCTCTGAATCTCTAGAGATTGTTCTAGAGGTGTTGCCAAATCGTTTGAACAGATAAGACTGACAATAAGCCTAAGCCATACTAGTCTAATACCCACAAGTGAACTTAAGACAGACCCAAACCTAAAGCTGAGATGCAATGATGAACAGATTGAGCTCCAGATTTTCATTCATCTCTCAGACTTTTTGGAAAACCAGGAAGACAGACTAGGGAATTTAAAGTACCCACCCTGAGCTAACTGCTCTAGCTTAAGGTCACCTCTCTTCTCAAGCTTCAAGACAACTGACACGTACCTTTCTGCCAGAAGGATTTTCCATAACAAGACAGTACTAGACGAGTCTGATGTGCTTATGTGGAAGGAGCCCTTGTGGCTGGCACTGGGCTTCAAAAGCAAAACACAATAGAGAATAACCACATGCCTTTCAGTGTTACTGCATATTTAGTGGCTGCAGTTTTGTCTGGGCTCCTTACACGCAGAGTTGCAGCTGTTCTAACTGGGGTATCCACTCTACTTTCAGGGCAAGCGTGCATGACTCAAAACAGGGTAGGACAGTTTAGGCTAGAAGAATTGCTTTGGGCCACTCCTGAATGTCTACTAGGTTTCTCTAGTGCCTGTCCTCTTTCTTCACCTATCTTATCATTGTTATGATAAGGACAAATTTTCCCCACTATCTTCTCCCAGTTTCTATACTGGGAGATTTTACTTACTATGTATTTTCTCTCTCTGAGCTATACAGTGTGCAAGGTTAGGGGACCTTACAGAGCCTGGCACAGACACATGGAGTCAATGCATAACAGTCCAACACAGTTTGGAGGAAGAACAACTGCATGAACACCAAGCCAGGAAGAAAGAACACCAACTACCTCATTAAAACACACAGGTCACCGTGACAAGATCCTCATGTTTCCTAGGAATAACTGCAATTTGTTGTGCACGGGCTGTAAAGATGAAGGGATGCTTTAACTGAAGCCGGGAAAGGAAGGCAGAAGCCAGGGGAACAGATTTGTCCTGAAGTCCTAAGCATTTCATGGTGATCTTGGTAGTATCACATACTCTCAAGACATAACAGGGTGCAGCTGCAAATACCACCATTAAAACTCTTAATCTAATAGAAATTCATGGGCAGAAAGAGACTTTGTTGTTTTCAAACTCATGTAGTAGAGGATGAATTAATAAATATGAAGCTAACTATGGCTCCCACTTAAATCAGTGCAGGATTTCCACCAGACTGGACACAAAGAATGCCTTTTTTTTTTTTTTTTTTAAAGTCTGTAATAAAGCTAGTCTGGAGTCTTGTGTGGTCAGGATATACCCAAGTACTCTGTCAGCAGCAAGTGTAGCTCTCATTTGCACCAGAAAAAGCTCAGAGTCAAACCCAGCCCCATGTGACTGTCTGACATTTATCAGATGAAAACAATTTATGAGGTCTCAGTACCATGACAGTCCCAAGACTCTGTTCTGACATGAGCCACAAGTGGCACTTCACAAATAAGCCATTCCTCTGCACAGAGCTACATTTATCTCTGTAAAGAGACAAGGCTCAGTCCAGCCCCAATTTCAGGTGATACAATGAATTTTCTATTAACACACATCTGTGATCCAATAACTCCAATCTCCTGCATGTGAATGGAATTGACTGATCTGTTCTGTTAGGAGAAAGCTGTGCTCCTTGAACCAAGCTCTGCTTTCAGTCACAATGCTTATGGAGCCATGCTGGATTTACACTGGGCTACTGGAGTGCAGACTACAGGGCTCCTCCTGTCCCCTGGGAATTGTTAGTGAGCAGTTACTCTGCTTGGCTCCTTATTGCCTTTGTTAGTAACACCGCTAATGATTTGTGTTTGCATCTATTTTTGTATCTCTTAACGTCCTTGTAAAATACTTAAGACTGCTTTGGAAAGGACCCAAGCTTGGGAGTGGGGTTTATTTAAAATAGATGAACCCCTGGTTACTGTAGGTATGTCACTGGTATTCACCTTGCAGATTTTTTTTCCCCCCTTTCCAAAGTCAGAGGCAAACTGTGGTGTGCTCAGTCCTCAGAGGACTGTGTCAGAGAAGCACCATTCCTTCCTTTTTTGTGATCTCTAATTCTCCATGGACTGCATAAGAACAACCCAAAACTAGTACAGGCAAAGAAAGAAGAAAACGATCATAGGCCAAGCTCACACAACCAACTGATCTAAAGTTCCCTTTGACTGCCAGCACTTTCCTTTAGTGTATAACTCAAAGTGTTCATACCTGCAAAATATTTGAAATCCATCTTGTTTATCCACTGGGGAAACTCAACAAAGTGCAAGACTCCCACTATATAATCTCATATCACAGGACCTTGAAAGTCAGCTAGTGGCCATAACAAATACCTTCTCCTGCTCTCAGCTAGCAGATGAGCTTCCTCTGATTGGATGGCTCCATGGCCATGAGCCACATGTTGCAGGCCTGACTCATATGAAACTCTCAGGATACTGATCAAAGCTCCAGCACCTACTGCCCACAGCAACATCCACATGCAGTAAAACCAGCCACAAAAACCTCACAATAAGACCACCAGCTTCTGTCAATGGGAAGGTCCAGCTTAAGTCTTGACAGCATTGAGGCAGAACTATTTGACAAACAGGTTCTCTGCTCGTGCTCGCTTATCAAGGACCTGGCAACTACAGATGTTCTTTGCAAGGCTGGAGGAAGCCAGAGGCCAGACTCCTCCAGGTTTAAGGCCCATCCACCTGCAGGAGGTCCTGCAGTTTTATTGCCTTCTGGGCCAACACTACCTATCCTTTCACCACACATCCAGGAGATTTAAGTGCCTTGTCTTCTTGAGTGTCTGCCCTTGAGGCACAGCAGCAACAGTTGCCCTCGGTTTTACAGTACTTACACCCTGCAGCACTTCTCCAAAGACAAGCCTGGAGGAGGATGTGGCCCCAGTCCTGTGTGTCAGTGCACTGCTGTGCCATGGGAGTTCCATGCTCTGAAGCAGCACTTTGAATTTTGGGCTTGTTTTGTTCATAGATTTTTTTTTTGGGTTCTATTTTTTTTAAACCATTTTTGTCTCAACTGCAGACAAATAACATTATGTGTATGAGTTCTGTGAGCTGTTTTCATGCTGAGAAGTGAAATGAAAAATTTAAAGATCAGCTCTGAAGAAATCTCGGTATCCTTAATACTCACAAGTAGTACTGCTTTTTATAAAGGATAACCTTATTTTCATAAAAATAAAATCAGCCCTGGGCCACATTTTTTTTTTACCTGGGTCCCAGCATACCTTTTCATTAATGACTGTCATTCCCCATTTGAGCTCCCCAGCACACAGACTCTTGTCTCCTCAGTAACAGCAAAGCACGCAGCACACGAGATGGTTTGCGAGTCTGTCATGCACCGCTTGGGGAGCGTGGAACAGTCTCAGCAGAGTGATGTTGCCACCAAGCCACTTGTTTAGTAAAGCTTGGGAATGTCACAACTTGTTGCATGATGGTATCCTTAATATGCTCTGAGGCAGTCATAACTCTTGCCTTAGGCGCCTGAGAACCTCCAGGAACACAGGCAGTGCAGAATTAATGATGCAGTTCAGTCTAGAAGTGGTTAGAGGAAGCCTCACATTTTGCCAGCTAATCTTAAAGAAACAAATGAATTAACTCACATTTGTCAAATGCTCTGAGATATTCCAAGGAAATGTTCCATAAAAGCACAACCTGTTATTAAGCATTTCTGACAAAATACTGTTTTAATTAATCTTAGTCTTTGATCCTCTATTTGGGCTACTCTCACAATGGCCTTTTGCTTGCTTGTACTGTAGGTAATGTGGGCTCACCCACACATGATTTGCAGAACCTATGGAGAATTATATCACTGCAAGTTATTGGATAGCATTCCAATTGTGAATTCTGCTCTGTAAAGGCTCTAATTAGTCCATGTTCATACCATAAAGATTTCTCATCTGTGGTTTGATCCCACAGCAAAGAAAGTTAAGACTCCATGCCAGTTATGTCAGATCTTACCAAGAGAACAGTGCAGCCCTCCAATAGCTTTGTGTCTGGGAGATATAATGGGCTGTCATGAACTGCTTTCATAGAAATAAATGCCATCATTTAAAAGAGAAAAAAAAAAAAAGAAAAAGAGATGGGCTAATATGTTTCAGGAGCATGTCTAAACTGTGGTTAATCAAAAAAGAAGATTTTTTTTGGATAAAAGGCACTCAAAAAATAAGTAAAGAAAACATGTTAAAAATAAGAGATTTTACATGGGGTGTCTATGTTTTTAATGGTTCAGAACCCAGTCAGCAGAAGAAAAAAATGTAATCTAGAAAGAGGATTCTGAATTTCCATCATTTAATTTACATAACTTTTGTACTGAAATCTATTAAACTGTTGAATCATGTATTTGTCAGGTGGCATCCCATTGGCACATATGAAGTAGTTCAAGATTTCTTTTGGAATCCAAATTCTTAGCAGGAATTCCTCGGCAAAACACATAATAAGATACAGGCTACCCTCTCTCTCATGCAAAGATCCTGTTTACGTGTCACACTTATCTTTTATATCAAGATTAATGCTTTTAATATTTTTCTTGTTTTCTTTGCTGAACCGTATTCTGCAATGACCGGCCTCGTCACCCTTTTTAGCTACAGACACACAAGTTCTATGACCATTTCATCCACTGTACTGTGTGCTGAACAATAATTACCAGCTCTACAAACGTTTATTTCCCCTAGTGGTGCCGAGGAATTAAGATAGGCTTTCACACTGTCCCAAACTGCGATTAGCTCTCCGGGGATATATTTCTCTTTGCCTTCCACTTCTGGCGGCTCTCCTCCCTCTTCCCCCTTACCGCACGGTATTTTCAAACAATAAACGCGTGCGTTTAAGTCACCCCTTTTCTTACACCTCCTCTATTTAAAAGCGCACGAGGCATTATTTTACGCCGCCGCTGCTGCTCTCCCTCACACGGGGCCGTCGCTTTCCCTTCCCAGAGGGAGAACGGGACAGCATCTCGCCGTCTCTCCGCACTGCCCGGGCGGGACGGGGCGCGCATCCCTCGGGAAGCGGTGCGGGCTCCGGGATGCAGCCCAGCGAGGGGCGGGAGGAGGGATGGATGGGAGGGGATGGGAGGGGAGGGGATGTGAGGGGAGGCGCGCAGGCGGGGCCGCGCTGGGCGGCGGCGGGAGCGCGCTCGGCGGTGGGAGCTGCGGTCCCGCCGGGCTCCGCCGCTCCGGCCATGGATCCCTCGCCCAAGGACGGCGAGAGCGCGGCTGCCGCGGAGCCCAGCCGGGGCGGTACGGCCCCCGCCAGCGGCGTGGTGGTGCAGGTCCGAGAGAAGAAGGGACCCCTGCGCGCCGCCATCCCCTACATGCCCTTCCCCGTGGCTGTCATCTGCCTCTTCCTCAACACCTTCGTGCCGGGGCTGGGTGAGTGGCTCCGCAACCCCCAGAGCTCCGGGACGGAGGGATGGAGGGAGGGCGGACGGGGTACTGGGTGTCTGTCCCCACCGGACTCCTCCGCGGTGGCAACTTGCCCCGACGGCGCCGTGGGAAAGGAGGGATAGATGGACGGACGGAGGGAGACAGCGAGCCCCTCCGCCCCGGAGGGAAGTTTTGGTCGGGAGCCGTGGGGCGAGGGTCGCGCTCCCCTTCGACGGCAGGCGGGGACCGGGAGCGGGACCCCCGCCCGAGCCCGCTCCGTGACTGTGCGAGGCGGGGTAGAGGAGCTCTCCGGGCTCGGGGCTGAGCATCCCCCGCGCGTCCCGGCGCGGTGTACGAGAAGGGCTTCAGCTCTTCGGGCGGTCGCGAACGGTGATTTTAGTCAGAGAACCGAGACTCGCAGTGTACCCATCGCTTGCCAGCTAAGGAGAGCTTTCAGAGCCCCGCTTCCCGCGTTTCCTCAGGAAACCCCTGAAAAACGTTGGAACTGTTTCCTCAGTGAAACTGGGGATTCGCAGTTTCTCAATACTAAGTCACTGGTGAGCGGCTCGGGTAACACATCCCTAAGCTATGGCTACAGTTCCTTTTATGTCTCCCTTTCCGTCTTTTTCATTATGAAATGCTTGCTGCAACAGGAGCTTGGAGTTTGAACACTACAAAGGCACCTGGAACACAAGGCTAAATAAAAACATTCCAGCTGAAAGCGAAGCAATCACATTTACAAAACCCCAAACAAAATAAAGCCCTCTTAATCCATACCTTGAGTCTCTCACAGTCCACTCCCAGCTGCTTTTTCTGCTCCCGTGGCTACTACAGCAGCCTCCTTTGTGATATGGGAGTATCCCCCTCCTAGACCTGCTTGTAAAGAGCTACTGATCTGCCTTTAATTGCTTCATGTGTTTCAGGTGGCTTAATTCTTTAACAAACAGGAAACTCTGAAAGTTCTGATTAAAGTTTTACTGAAGTGTGAGTGGTATACTATGTGCGACATGTTCAAGCCATTGCTATTCCAGAGCACTTGCTCTGGACCTGTGGATATATTCCAGGGGAAAGATTGTCCTTTTGGAAATATCTCTGAGTTTTCCTGGGGAAGGACTGACATTGCTATATGTGCTTCCAGATGCAATGCATTGTGCTCGGGTGTGTTGTTTGCACATCCCTTGTGTGCAGCCACCTGAAGAAGCTGGAAGGATGAATCAAAGAGAAACTCTGGAGCTTTCATGGGGTTTTAGGTTGCTGTTATTTAGCGCTTACTTTCCCACCCTCTTCAGAGAGAGGTGTTCAAAGCCAGAGTTTTCAAAGTGAATGTAGTTTTCTGTTGGCATTGAAGACACTACGTCTTCACTGTAGACATACAGGAGAAAGCCTGACTTACTGTGTCCTTTTCCTCACGTGAGTGATCTTACATTTCATACTGGGGTGCTTTTTGCAGCACACTGGAAACCCCTCCGTGTTCTTGCTTCAGCCCAGTAGGGTAGACCCCACAAGCCACCCTCATGTCAGGATGGGCTTGAAGTGTGGTTATCTACCTGAATCCCTTCTCTGGGTGCTACTGTGGGTCTGCTGGAAGCGGCCAGTGTTGTGCCTTCCCTCACATGGAGGGAGTCTAAATAAGAACAGCAGATAGTGTGTCCCTGCACCAGCTGAGCGTATAGGATGCCAGTCCATGTTCTCTTGAAAGCCTGAGAATTAAATCTGGACTTTGCAGCCATGGTGCTTGTGTTATCACTGACTGACTGGACCAGCCTAAAATGGTTTTAATTCCATTTTGGGTTTTTTTAACAGGTGGAGATTTTTTGTGTTTGGTACGATGAGTTCAGCAATACTTTCTGGCTGTCAATATCACTGTTTCTAGCGATACTCTGTTGCAAAAGTAGCAAAACAAACAAACTACAAATCAAAGGAAATGCTTCAATGTGGCATTCCCACAGACTGGTGAAATGCAGTGTTTTGGAGATGCATCCCGAGCTCTGTAGGCAAAGCATAGCACTTAGTTCATGTATAAGTGAACCGTTTCCTCAAAGAGGCTGCTAATAGCATATGCATTTTGATAGAAAATTTACTCTGAGATAAATACACCTGACTAGAATCTAGCTGTTTACAACCTCAGCCATATCCTGTCGTATATCATAGCCCACACACAAGGGGAAACGGGAGGAACACAAATCTACTGGCAGGAATATTCAAGGTAAAAAGAGATCCTGTGTCACTGTTGCACTTGAGCAATCTTGATGAACTGAGCAACGTTTGTAAAATAAATAAGATTTGCAGTGCTGTGAAGTATTCACATCAAGGTTGTGAGCCTGTTCTCTGTGAAGTAAATGACAGAATTCCCATCAATTCCTGTGATCCAGATTTATAACATGTTAAAATTATGTTTCACAGGCTTGCTGTATATTTTGCCTTCTGAGGTGGAGAGTGTGACAGTGTTTAGGTGGTAATGGAAGTTCTCTATTTTTCAGTCCCTGAATTCATCCTTTGTCTGCTTTGCATTTGGTTGTCATTCATGTGTAGACTCTGCAGTGCAATTGCAGTGAAGGGTCAGAAACCATCAGAATAGGCAAGAAAATGGTCACCATTGATAAACCAAATTTTCCACTGGGGATGGGTACATTTGAGGCTTTCATTAGTGCCCAGGACCTCAGAGCACTGATATCCAAATAGACATTGCACTCTGACGCAGGCTACCAAATCCTCAGGCAGTCTCTCAGCATCTGAAAGCCTCTACTTTTTTGAGTTAAATTAGCTTTCCTATGTTATGGAAATCATCTATGAGGGTGAAATCTGAGAATTTTTAAATATCCAGTTTATTTTTCCCTCATGCTATTTATGTTTTGCAGTAGTACTCTATTTGGACAGGAAACATAATGCTTTCCCTTTGTTTATAGTCTGTTTATTTTTTTCAGTAGGTTAATTTTCAATATTTTATGTAGTAACCCAGAAGTCAGGTTTTGAGATGCACGGTAAACTGGGTTTTAACTATTCTTTTCATATATGCTACAAAAGACTCACAGGAATTTTTTCATACCCAGAGGATATGTTAACTTCTGCCTTGCCAAAACTTAAAATTCAGACCAAATACAATGTAAAAAAGCTTGATTAGCCCTTCTACTTGTAATCAGTTTTGTAGAACAGCCTTGAAATTACACAGTGCTTCCATTCACTGCCGTAGAAGCAAGCCCTTGGAGATGTTTTGGATCAGTTTTTCCATGGTCCAACGTGGTCTTTCTCATCAGTGTCTGACAGGGCTGTGAGGGTGAGCTGTAATGAAGATGTCCCTAGCTCAAGTTCATGAAGAGAGCAGATAGCAGAAAGGGAAGAAGAGGGAGGAGTCAGCAAGTGCTTTGGCAAAAGCCATCGTGACTTGGCTATCAGCATGCCACCTCTGTCAAGGGCACACGGTGCCACAGGCACTGCAACCTCTGCTTTGGCTTTAGGCTTCTGGTCTCTGGAGCATCAGGGCCAAATCATGCCGTGATGAGCTCTGGAGATGGTGACACCAGCAGAGATGAAGGTGGTGCATCTTGTTCCCGCAGGACTGAGCAGTGTGCACCTCCAGCCAGTACGTGCTGCAGATGGCAGCTGAGAGAAGGGGCTGGCCATGCCCTTTAGCTGGCAGACTGTGTTCTCTCGGAGCTGCCGTGTGCCAGTCAGCGTGGGAGAAGATCTGGCTCCCTGTCATTCCCTGAGCTGATACATGGGAATTTTGTCCTCCTTCCTTATCTGTTTTTCCTTCTCTCGACATCACGTGTGTGGGAGGGGGTAAATGAAAGGGGAGAACTTGAGGGAAATGTGAGAAGTGAGTGAAATTATCTGAAAGTATGAGGTATTCTCCAAGATTAATCCCGCCTGTCAGGAAGGGGGTGGACTTTTGGATCACAGCCTGAATTATACATGTATACTATTTTTATGCATGGAGTAATTGAAATACGTAGCATGGAATTATGTTAGTGCAAGATAGGAGAGCAGCCACCCATGTGCCACGAAATAGCCAGTGGAGGAGATCATGAGTGACAGCTTCTCACAGGAGCTAGAAAAAGAAGGGGTGATTCCCAGCCCACTGAACTTTTTTTCTTCCACAGTTCCCCAGTGCAACTCTCCTGCCCCTGGGTGTGTCAGCTCCCTAATCACGAGTCTTCTGCCATCTGTTTGTTCTGCTTCGGTCTTGATAGGGTTCAAGGACTGTACCTTCAGCTCTGTGAATATGGCTTTAATGTTCGATTTGTGGAGGCCAAGCATCCTCTCATTAGAGACCATGGCTCTCTTGAGCAGAATGAGCTCTCCAAAAAGCTGAATAGGAGTACAGAACACAACACTTGAGAAAGTTGCAGGGATAAGATCTGCATAAAATTATCAATACCCGTTCTATTTTTGTGGTTGGAATGGTAAATAGATGCCTCAAGCAAACATCCATTGCCTTCATTATTGCAACAAAGAATTTCAAGGAAAAAAACCAGATTTTCTTATGTACAG
This sequence comes from Scytalopus superciliaris, assembly GCA_013400415.1. NCBI lineage: Eukaryota > Metazoa > Chordata > Aves > Passeriformes > Rhinocryptidae > Scytalopus > Scytalopus superciliaris. The sequence goes on from VXBX01002102.1 coordinate 49,537, forward strand.
AAGGAAAACACCACAAAAAGGAAATTGGGGCTTTCAGACATCTGTGCACTAAAATCTCAAACTTGCTTTGGTATTTATGATCCTTTTTAATTTTTTTTTCTTATAGACATGCAAACCAATTAATATGTGTGATTTAGAAGTTCATTTGAGGAAAACAAAAGTTTTTCTCAAGTGTTTGTATGAATTTGTATTTGTGAACTTTGCTGTTGCAATTCTGTAGCGAACGTTCCCTTTCAGCCTGTGATGTATAGACTGCTGGTAGTCTGCAGAAACAAGCTATTTATTCATGGGAGCATAATTAAACAAAGCAAACCTATTGCCAGGAGATTTCACTGTCAGGTTTTTTATTTTCCACTGAAAAGGTCAAGAAGGTCTTTATGATAATTTGTTTATCTGTTTGTGCAAGGTGGAAAATGAGACCTGTGATAAAATGTGTGCATCGAGGTTACTGCTCCATTGCTGGTAGCAGCGGTATCAGCTGTGCTGTACGTGACCCTCAGTGAGGTAAAATTGGACACAAGAACAACTGAAACTCAGATTTCTGCACCTCCAGGGCCTTGTTCTTGTCACTATGTAGAAGTCCATTGACTTACTCATTTATTTATTTATTTATTTACTTTAAAGAGAGATTTAAGTGAGAAATCTAAATATCTTACATAACTTACTTGGATGATGGTATTGAACAGTCACTCAACAATCTTGCCAGCACTGGGTAGTCTGGAATATCTTTGTGCCATGAAGTGTCTGGACCATCTAGAATGACAAACAAGCTTGGGAAAGGTTCACAGATAATTTGTGATCTCGGTAAATGCCAAAGTATTTCAAGTTTGTAGCTCCTTGGTTGAAACAACTCCACTCAGTGTACCTGGTTAGCAAAAAGGCCCCCAAAAAAACAGGTACTATCTCTGCTGAGGGACCTGATGTGGCCCCTCAGTTTTAAGCCAGTTTCAATGGCATGCCCTGCTGTATATTTGAAAGAAAGCTGCTCTCTGTTTTGCTAATGCTTGCCTGAATACTTAATATTTTCTCATCCTTCCCTTTCCTGTGGATAACACTGGATCCCTTCCTTGGGTTTATCAGCTTAGCTGTAGCATCACACGTGCCATCATACTCATCCTCCTCCCGTGACCCCTGCTTTACAAGTGCATACACAGCAAAAGCACAGCAGGACCTTCTTCATCACCACAGCCTCAAGTCACACTCTAAATATTTAGTACTGTTTGTGTCCTTTGGTTAGCTCTTGGTACAGTTGGTACAAGTCATCTGTTGAGCTCCGCTTGCATTTAAAGTGACTTTTCAGTTCATTTCACTGTCAATCTGCACACTAACCTAGTGCTGCTGCCTCTGAATTGCTGTCAGTGCCAGACCAGCTAAAATACAAAGAAGTTTCCTTCGCCTCCTTCGTGCCTTCTGTTTCCATGAAAATAGAAGACAAAAGAAATGGCCAAGGACATTTTTGTTCGGTGGTTTTTGTTGAAGCAGCTCTGTGGAGGTATTCATTACTTAATGAACACGTAAGGAGGCAGGGTTTGCTCAGCATCTTGTAATCGTGTTTGTCATTTAATGCAATTTGGACAGACGTACTTGAAGATTAAGAGTGAAGGTGGGAGCAGACAGCAGAGAAGAGCTGTTAAATGGCCAAGTAAACCAACTGAATTTTAAGGAGTCTAGAAAGCTCTTCCAGACAAAAGGTGTGATGTGGGGGGACATAGAGAATCAAGTCCAGGAGAAGAAAAGTACATTTGCAGAGATTTGGTGACAAGGCAAAAGAACAAGAACTTCTTGCAAAAAGAGAGAAAATGAGTGAAAGGATTTGAAGACAAAAGCAACTTGGATGAGGAGAGTGCTTTTGACAGGTGAATTTTGGCTAGTCTGGGTTGCAGGATGGAGGTGAATTGTTCTCCTGCTCTGAATCTCTGGGTGTTGGAGAGATTTACAAAGTCTGATAAAGCACCATTGCCTGTAGCAGTTCACTGCCATTTATTCTCTTCACCATGAAAAGAGCATTCAGAGTTCATGGAGCTGTTCAGGATCATCCAGGAGGCAGTGGGAAGCAAAAACCAGGTTCCCCAGGTTCTTTCTTACCCATCAAATTGCTTGCAGTGCCCTGAACACAAACACACCTGTGGGTGGCAGCTGCTGGCACAAAGCACAAAGGTGAAATTTAGAGTTCTGTATGCAATTCTGAGTTTTGTGGAGAAAGAAATGATTGGATGGTAAAACATTCTAAATCAGTGCTAAAGTTTGTAAAAGGGACTGTAGCTTGCAATTGATTTATGAAAGCTTATATTTAGAGGTAACCTGGAAAGTAGAAAAGGAAAAGAGCTGCTTTTCTTACTTTCTGGGAGATATAAAATCAAGCTGACGTATACCATTCCTTCTTCTGTCTTTGGACTTGTCTTCATTTCAGAACTTTACAACTTTAAAGTTGCACAGTTGCAGTACCACAGTGGATTGTACAAACTTTGTTGGAGCACTGTGCAAAGTCGCTGGTCGGTAAAGATAAAACAGAAGAGACTATTTCAGTTCTAAGTGATCATCTTCTCCAACTGCCTGACCGGCTCAGGGCTGACCAAGTTAAAGCATGTTACTAAGGCCATTGTCCAAATGCCTTTTAAACACTGGCAGGCTTGGGGCATCAACCACCTCTATAGAAACCATGTTCCAGTATTTGGCCACCCTCTCAGTAAAGAAATGCTTCCTAATGTCCAGTCTGAACCTCCTCTGGTGCAGCTTTGAACCATTCCTGTGCATCCTATGGCAAGATCCCAGGGAGAAGAGATCAGCATCTCCCTTCCCACTTCTCTTTATCAGGGGGCTGTTGGAAGCAATGAGGTCACTCCTGAGCCTCCTTTTCTCCAAACTAGACAAGCTCAGAGTCCTCAGCTGCTCCTCGCAGGACATTCCTTCCTGGTCACCAGTGGTGTTCCCCAGGGGTCAGTGTTGGGTGCAGTCCTGTTTAACATCTTTATTGATGATTTAGATGAGGGGATTGAGACCATCATCAGCAAATTTGTGATGACACCAAGTTGGGAGGGAGTGTCGACCTGCTGGAAGGCAGGAGGGCTCTGCTGAGGGATCTGGATAGACTGGAGAGCTGGGCTGATTCCAATGGGATGAAGTTCAACAAGGCCAAGTGCCGGGTCCTGCACTTTGGCCACAACAACCCCATGCAGCGCTACAGGCTGGGGACAGAGTGGCTGGAGAGCAGCCAGGCAGAAAGGGATCTGGGGGTAATAATTGACAGGAAGCTCAACATGAGCCAACAGTGTGCCCAGGTGGCCAAGAAGGCCAATGGTATCCTGGCCTATATAAAAAATAGCGTGGCCAGCAGGACCAGGGCAGTGATCCTGCCCCTGTACTCTGCATTGGTGAGGCCACACCTTGAGTATTGTGTTCAGTTCTGGGCCCCTCAGTTCAGGAAAGATATTGAGGTGCTGGAACGGGTCCGGAGAAGAGCAACAAGGCTGGTGAAGGGACTGGAGCACAAGCCCTGTGGGGAGAGACTGAAGGAGTGGGGTTGTTTAGTCTGGAGAAGAGGAGGCTTAGAGGTGACCTCATCACTCTCTATAACTACCTGAAGGGAAGTTATAGCCAGGTGGGGGTTGGTCTCTTCTCCCAGCCAGTCAGCAACAGGACAAGGGGGCATGGGCTTAAGTTCTGCCAGGGGAAATTTAAGTTAGATATTAGAAACAAATTCTTTACAGAGAGAGTAATCAGGCATTGGAATGGCCTGCCCAGAGAGGTGGTGGATTCACTGTCCCTGGAGGTTTTTAAACTGAGATTGGACGTGGCACTGAGTGCCATGATCGAGTAAATGGACTGGAGTTGGACCAGGGGTTGGACTTGATGATCTTGGAGGTCTTTTCTAAGCCCATCGATTCTGTGATTCTATGATTCTAGGACCATATCTGAGAGAAGGTAAGCCAGTTTAGAGTGTTGTACTTATGTCCACTTCTTGGGATTTTACTAGCATAAAAGTTCTGACATCTGGCAAACCTTACTGGCAATGAAAAACGTTATCTGTGCCTTACACAACTTCTGCTGGAAGTTACAGCTCCAGCAGCAAGGGAAGCAGAAGGGAGTGCTCACCTTTGCTGCAGCTACTCCAGGTCAGTCCAACACCTCACCTGAAACTGCAGCTGGAGCTCTTTTGCCTTTCAGATGCTGGTGTGTGTGGCCTGGAGCAGTTGTGGTGTGATGCTGGTGGGAAGCTGGTGTGGCAGCAGCGTTCCTTGGCAGAGAGCTGGAGACATCATCATACAGCAACCTTAGACACCAGTGAACACAAGCCAGACCTAGGCCATGGCATCAGCACAGCTTCCCTGGTTCTGCTGAAGACTGGGAGCTTCTTCATTAAGGGAAGGAGTTAATCCCTCTTCCTCTTCCCAGGGTTTTTGAGCATTTATATCAATGAGGGAGCCCCCAAAATTAAAATACTGTAAGAAATTGAGAACAATCACATGCCATTCTACCTAGTTATATTTCACTTGTTGATTTCTGGTTCCCCCAAGTTAGGTTTCATTCTGTGTAGAGTTGAGGAAAAAAATAAGTGGACAGAACTTGAATATTTGATTTAAAATACTAATTTCTATGATTTGTTTTCTCTCCATCTTACCACTTAGAAGCTGTTCTCACCCTCCTTCCTCCAGCAATGTAGTCCTTGTAATAAAGGCAATTCAAAGCTCAGTGTTTCCATTCCAAAGGAGTTACAGACCAAACAATTTCTAACTACTTTATAGCCCCTCGAAAGGCCCTGCAGTGCAATCTTGACTCCCACAATATTTGGTGTTTCCTTAGAACCCTCTCCCCTGAGGCTCTTGTTTAGATGAGAATCTCTGCTTTCAGGAAAAGAAAAAATGTAACTCCTATGGCTTTGGAGCAGGATTTGAAGATAATGATCCTGTCTCAAAAAAGAAGGGAAGGCTGGGGGAAGAAAGCATGAATTGCCTTTTTTTAATCTCAGTTTTGGAGAACCTGAGTCATGATTTTTCAGCACTGAGCGATGGCAATATTATACTGAGCTTTGAAATTTAAAAAAGAGGATACATTGCTAACTAATTTACAGTTCTGCCTGACTAGGCAAAACCGTGGACACCCATGTCTTCGAATATATGATCATGAAACATCCAGAGTAGTAAATAAAACCGAGGTGCTTGATGAAAACTGATGGGCAATACACTAACTTAAATTAAAAATTCCAGGATAAACATACCCAAAGGATGCATCTGGAGTGGATCATGGTCAAATCTTGTTAGAGGAAAGGGTGAATACAATCAATAGAGGAACTCTTGGCAACATAATCACATTCTCTGCAGGGCTTCATCCTGTACTACATTTCCAACTTCAGTATTAATGCTTATACAAGGAACTTTGCAGGAGGGGCTAGGACTGCCATCCTTGGGAACATGAATTTAAACATATGACAAATCATAATCCAGCACTTCACCAGCTTGTCTAGGCTGAACTCTTAGTTTGCCACAAGCATTGAAGACTGTCCACACAAAATTTACAAATGCTCCGAGTTTGTGGATAATAATTTGGTTTCAGTTAAAACACAAGTAAGTTTGCAAAGAATGCAAAAGGGCTAAATGGTCAAATTAATCTTGTGATCATGTTGAGAAAAAAATTCAATTGAACCAAGTAAGAATGTTGTTTTTAAAAAGTGTTTGTACAGTTTTACTTAATGTTAATAAAGCTTTGAAGAACTGATATTTATTGAAGACTAACAAATAGGTTGTAATGATCCAAGCCATTGTTACAAGTTCACTGTATTAAAAAGTTGGGTCATTTTACAAAGTAACAATCATAATGTTTTTATGAAAATATTTTACCTGAAATAAGCCCAACAGTCACATTAGTATGACACTGTCCAGCTGAAATAGTTTTGCTGGTTTAGTTTAAAATCTGTATTTATTTGCTTGTATATCTACTACATATGCCAATAGGGTGAAGTGAGATCATGGCTTTAAAGGAAAGCCTTTTGTAGGTAGAAAACCATTTGTTGCATCTGTTTAAGTACATTCATAAAAGAATGGGTTTTAGATTTTATAAATTGGTTTTGTTAATTTGCTATTTTTAAAATACTTGCAAGACCTCTTCTGTTGCCATGACAATTTGATTTCCATAAACATGATATTTTGTGTGTGACTATACAACATTGTATTTGCTATGCTGTGTGGGGAAAAGAGATGGCAACTTGACACCACAGAAATCACTATGCAGAGAGGCCCATAGAGTCAAACTTTTCACCAGAAGTGGTCAGGACTAGGTTCTTTATACTAAGATAAAATAAGCTCTTGGATTAAGGTAAATGTATCTGTATTCCCTGTAAATTAATATTTTTTTTTTTCATGTCTTGTTGCAAACCCTGTTTTGGAGTCAGGTGGCTTTAAGTTTCCTTCCCACTGAAAATTGGTTCCAAGAATCTGAAGACTAAATTCTAGTTAAAAGTAGAGGTGGACCTCCTTGGATCTACACATACAAGGCAGTTGTAAGGACATACAAGTCTCATTTGCCCAGCAACACACTCTGGAGTTCCTGTCTTAGTAGGAGGGGCTCACAAAGCATTTAGGATGGTGATAAGGAACTGGTCAAAAGTTGACACACTTGTGAGGTGTAGCTGGAAGAAAACCCCTCTCTAGCTCTGGGATTGTCAAGGTTCCCCATCCTTTCCTTCTGTCTTTGTGGAATGACTGCAACAAATCAGACCCTTTTCCAAACTCATTTGCACCAGACTAGTTACTGAGTAATTGAGGGAGTTGGAACATTGATTTTGATGTAGTTAGACAATTTGATTAGGGCGGATTCTCTGGATTGGCCATCAAATTACCTCTCTTGATCTATTTAATTGGGAAAGCATTGCCAAATCTTCCTACCTGTAGTGCAAGGGTGATAAAGCTTTTTTGCTGAATGTCTTTCTTCATTACCTCTGAACCCAAAAACCTGGTCAATACCAGAGAAGGCTTAGTAAGGCTTTTACAAAACAAGCACTAAACTTTTTTAAAAAACCAATGTTTTAGACTCAGCATCACGAGATTTTTTTCCCCCCCTCCTACTGAAATTTCATTGTGGTTGCAGAGAGCTGGTGGGATGATTTCTTGTCTAATGTAAAAGAGAGAAAAGAGCACAGGGACTACTGTCACTGTCAATTGTGAGTACAAAAATGCTCTCTTGTTTTCTCTTTTAAAAGCCAGGATGTCATTTTATACATTGACTTGCATCTGAGTTCTTACTTCACTCAATCCCCTGCTCCTCCCACAAAAACAATGTGGAAATGGATTCTCCCTACACTGCTTTGGAGCTGGCTCTCTGAGGTGATCCAGCTTGCTTTTCGTTTACACTGGTCAGCTGTACATGGTGACCTGGGTTTTTTGGCCTTGAGAGTTGGCCCTTTACATCATATATTGCCACAAAAGGTCAGCACCCTCTTATACCCAGCCTGCAGGGGTGTAGAGAGCTGCACACAAGCAGAGCTTCAACCAGGCCACGAGTGTGGGTAGCAGAATGGGGAGGGCTCTGTGTCCAGCCATTCCAGCCACCAACCCATCTCGGTCCAAACAACACCTTATGCACAAGGATGCCAACAAGCAAATGCCCTTTTCCATCAGAATTAAGCCTCGGTATTTCCACTTTGGATGGTAGATTCAAGACAGTTAAAGTTAGGATCTGTCTCCTTGCACTAGGTTTAACTGACACTTAGAAGAAACCCGTGGGAGAGCTGGGAATGGAGTTTAGACCGAGCATTAATTAGTTCCCAGAGACCACTCTTGCTCAGAAGCTGTGATGAATAGATGGTAACAGTCCACCCTTAGTATTACTGACACAAGGAATAAAAGATATTTATTCTGCCTATCAACTAGAATATGGTATATGTTGTACAACAGAATATCTGTCCCATGTGTGTGTATGTTCTGCTCTCACACCAGTGCCTTCAATCCACTAGATGTGCTCATTTACTCTGTGTGCCAAGGCAGGATCTGGACAGAGAAGGTGTCCCCTTTCTAGTTGCTCTGTAGATCCCAGATCACATTGCTTGGAACACCAGCACTCATTTGAACCAGTGCAAAATGGGTACAAAATATTCCCAGAGCAAGCTTAACTCACTTGTCAGAACTGAGAATCCAGAACATGCAGAGCAGTGTGGTGTTGAGCCTCTGGATCTATTTTGTCTCACCTCTGCTCACCTGTTTTGCTTCTTGTAACACTGAGCTGGCCCCTTGAGGTGCTCCTGTGACTGAGTACTACTTACTTTAAAGAAAAGCTGCAGGGCTGAGCTCAAACATTTCTCTCTAAACCAGGGAAGACTCTTGCCAAGTTGCATTACCAGGCAGGACACCCTGAGAATTTTATTTCCCAAATTAGCCAGCAACCAAAGCTAAAAATCTGAGGCTGCTGCATCATAAAACTTACTCTGCTTTCTCCCCTACAAATGTGGGTTTGTTTTAAATATTTGTGATACTTCATCACAGACTGGTAAATGTTCTTTTATACATTTTGTAGAAGGAATGATAGATAAGTGACGTGATAGACTTAAATCACAGTCACTGGAATAGGTTTTCTCAAGAAGTCCACTATTTACTGGTGTGAGAAATGCCAGGTTGGTAGACAGGCAGGGTTTTGCTGATTATTTAAATAGCACTGTGGAGTGCAGACAACACTCAAGTCCTATTACAATATAGAAGGGAACGTTATGATATGAATGTTATGTCACACACTTAGACTCTTTGCAGTCTGAACAGAGAAATCAGAGGAGATAACCAGCTGAAGATTGTCCAAGAAGTTGGTGGCAGAACTGGCAAGAGAATCTACATAGTCTTCTTGCAGTTCAGCGCCTCAAAGAATGCAGCCATACTTTAGTTTCCATTGATCTCTTCGAAGAAAACTGTTACTAATGAACTGCCTCCATCGCTCTTGGACTTTGTGTTCTTCAAGAAGCAAGGTGTTGTCTGTGCCATGCATTCATGAGGCAGGAGGGACAAGGCAGATTTCAGTTGGGATGTGCTGGTTTCTCTCTCTCATATTTCTATGGTCTGATTTATGCCTGTGAAAGCTACACACTATCTGGTGCACACACGAGGGGCTTGGGCATGTTTTAGTTAGGATAGGGCAAAAAAGAAAACCAACACCAAAACCCCAAGCCAAGCAAGTCCAGATGCACCCCAGGTCTGCCATTTGAAAGAACGCTATTTATACTGTGCTTTGTAGATTAGTATTAACCAATATTTGCATTAAGTAGACTCCACTGTATTCCTTCTTGTTTGCACCACAATTGTGTGCAAAATGGGGCCTTACTGGGACCTTTAATACTATTTTAAAATATATTATTTATACAGCTATGTACATGACCATGTCACTGTACAGATAATGGAAAAAGAATAAGCCCCACCCCAGAAGGTTGTGATAGAAATGTAACCTCAAGAGTCACATCCAAGTTAAAAGAAATCCTAATAAAAACACACAATACAGTGTAATGAAAAGAAAAATATTTCCTTGAGTTGTATGTTTAAAGGCAGAGTTTTAAAGGCACAGTTGGGACTTGTTTCTTAGCAACAGGGCTCATCTGAGCCCTGCAAACACTGTCATGTTGGAAAAAGATCCCCTCCAGAAGAAAAGCAATATGAAAGGAGCTAGAAACATCAAATTTAGTCGTCTTTCTGCTGTTGCAGCAGGAGCATTTCATCAGCATTGCAAAAACCTTCAGGCAACGACAAGGTCATTTTGATAAACTGTAATGATCAGAACAAAGAACTCATCTTTACTTCTCTTTATCAACAGGGAAGAACAGTAGAAATATTATTTAAAAGTGATTGCATTGGTATTACCATAAACCACAGTTTAGGTCCTGTCATCCTTCTGTATCCATAGTAACATGGCTGTATTGTACCCTGAGGGCACAGGAGTCCTGCAGAACAAAGTCCTTGCTCTGTTGTACCTCACACTGTGTCCAGTACTAGAAGTTTAAGAGGAAGGTCTGTAATGAACAGAGCTAAAAGCAATAACTGGCCTGTGGGAAAAGCCTATCCTAAAGGAGTTGATTAGTTGACTGAGACACCAAAGCATTAGCTAATTTTTAATGGTATTATTTAATCAAAATAGCTTAATGGCAAATATTCTTTCTATTGGACATATTAGGTGGGATCCGTCTACCTGTGCCTCTGAGTTGGTTGGTGTTATAGTCTGTGGGGAGGAATTAGGCACTACCAGCATGTGACTCATCTCTTTAAAATAGGTTAAGTGAATCACACCCTCTGGGGGCCTCTGTCTCCTTTTTTCTTCCTTTTTTGCCTGCAAAGGGTAACTGGCTCAGATCGAGACACCTCCCTTGCAGATATCTGAAGTTAGGTCAGATGAAAGCTACCCATTAACTGGTTTGCAAAACAAGACATTTGCTTTAATAGTTTCAAAATACATCATGCATTGCCCACACATCTCTTTGGATCTCATCTTGTCCCTGCAAGAACTCAATTAGTTCTGATCCCCATGCTGCTTCCTAATGTATCTACCATGTCTCATGTAAGTTGAAGTTCAGACCTCCTCTGTTTCTCATGAGTTGTCAGCATAAAACCCTGTAATTTCTGTAATTTCCATCGTTGCCCTTCCCCATAACTCTTTGCTAGCTCTTTTTCCAAGTGTATGAGTGGTGGGTGTTTGCAGCAGCAGAGCAGTGCAGGGAAGGAGGGGGACACATCTGTGAGACTATCCAAGGGAGAGACAAGCACGGAGAACCCATGCTGGAACAGGTGCTCCTGGCAGGGACCAGTTTGTGGAGCCCCCATGCTACAACAGATTTATTCCAAAGGACTGCAGCCTGTGGAACTGTGGGTGCCAGACCAGCAGAAAAGGTGGAAGGGGTCACAGAGAGGAAGTGCTGTGAACTGACCACAACTCCCCCTGTCATTCCTTGTCCATCCTGCACTGTTCAGAGTGGGGCAGAGCTAGAGGATTCAGCAATGAAAGAGTGAAGTCGAACCTAGGGGTGGAGGGAGGTATTTTGTTTCTCACTATCCAAACCTATTTTAATTGGCAATACATTGATTTTCCCCAAGTCCAGTCTGTTTCATCTCTGGCATCTCTGGTAAGTGATCTCGCTGTTATTTCTCTCAACACACAAACTTTTTTAATCTTATTTCCCCCCTCTGTCCTGTGGAGGGGAAGGGGAGTGAGAGAGTGGCTAGGTGAATGTCTGGTAGCCAGTCAGCTCACCACAGCACATCACTGACTTATGTCCTGCTCTTCCACAGCATCCCTGCTTAGCACAGTCTAAAAACCTCAACAGCTTTGAACAGCACATGTTCTCGCTCCAGAATGTTTTTTAGGGTTTATTTTTTTGCGAATAATATTTGTAAATTTTAAATTAAACAACCACTGCAAAACGATGTTATTCCTTGACGGATGTGCTGGACATTCATAATGTTTCTTTCCTTCTTGCATCATCTAAGGAATAGAAACCATGAGAGGGGTCCTTGCATGCTCTGTAGCATTGAGAGCTACTATATTTAGCAACGGGTCTGACAGGAGAGCTCAGATGAATCTTGAGAAGTGGCTGCTGCCCCTCTTCACTTTGGCCCATTCAACCAGGATGATGCCTGGCAGTAATCCCTGGTTCTGATGACTAATGCAGAAAGGTTTCCCTTCTCACTCTTCTGACTTCTGGGACATTGATGTCTCCATCAGGAAATTCACTGTGGCAGTTTAAGCAGCTGCAGCTGAAGTAATAGTATCTGTCCCTTGATCTTAGCTGGAGATTGCACCACCTCACATCCAGACATGGCAGAGGAAACCATTTAGAAATAACTCAGTGCAAAGCCAAGGTTAAAGCTAAGTTTAAGTTTAGGAAAGCTTTGGCAAGACATTGTGCTGAATTTGTTGTGACACAGATATGTGTTCCCTGCTGTTGCCTCCAATACAGGCTTGTAACCTAAGAAGAGATTGATTTACTGGCTGCTGTTCCTCTGCAGCCTGTAAGTCCTCATGTAGTTACTGGATCAGTTTTGCTCTCCTCAAGTCATGAAAAACTCAGCCAGTATCATTCACACTGCTTAAACAGAAAGAAATATAAACTATGACAGCACAGGAAAGACATTTCAGATGAACATTTGTGAACAGCACTGCAGGGCTACTGTGGGAAAACACATTCTCCCTCAGCTAAAACCATTACAACGTTCTTTAATATCTTGTAATATACTCATTTTCTGACACATACTCATAGTCCTAATCTGTGTATTTCACTTTCAATGTAGCCAAAGGCCACTGAGGGCAATGAGGCTAAACTGGGAAAGCAAGAATTGGATCAAGTATCCTGATAGCTCCATGGCTGGAGGCATGATTTAGCCTGTAATTCCTTGATTTCACTGGGAATTTGGTACCAAAATGTTTTCAAAAGCCCATGTTTTAGCTTCTTTGCCTTCCTTCTACTGTTCTTCAACAGAAGGAGAGAAACACACATAATTACAGACATGCACTGGGGTGCATGTGAGATGCTAAAATAAAGAGAACTAGATGAAGTGCTGTTCTTGGTCAGTATGGACATTAGGAGAGGAGAGTATGTTCAAAACAGAATAAGTAGAAAAATCGACGCAGTTACTTGCATATGTTAAATAAAATACTGAAGGATTATAAATAGTTTAGGGCCAGACGTTTGAGAAGGATAAGAACTATGTTTGTGTTCTCTTCCTGCTGAACAGTTTGGCTTAGCTGTTAATTTTCACTAACTGGAAAATAAAAAGCACTTCACTTGTATTGCCTTAATCCCAGACCTAGAAACGTGATGTGTCACATGGATCCCATGGATGGTGCAGACTCTGCCTGCCTTGTATGTTTGCCACTCAGCTAGCAATTATGAGACTGAACTTTTCCACAGCACCAGGCAGGTTCTGTTTTGTACAGCCAAGGTGTCAGCAAATGCACCAGCACCTTCTCTAAATACTCCTTTCTTCCTCAAGGTATTCTGCGATTTAGGGGCTTCCTATGCCACAGGTTGTAATTGCATCCCTGTATTGTAGTAGCCTTCAACTGGCCTTTCTTCTGTGTGTATTTTGAAGAATATTAGTTTAATTAGTACTGAGGGGACTTAATCACAATTTTTACTCCATGCAGTCCTCTTACCACCCCAAATCTGGTTTTGCTTCCTGTCACATGCAACAGTTGAGAAGAGTACACAGCAAATTGGAGAGGCAAATGCAAAGATTTCTAAAGAGTCCTGGGCTGCCTCTGGTTTCTTGCAGGGGAACAGAGTAGGAACTGCCAGGGGAGCTCACTGTGCTTAGTGATCCTTCATAAATCATACATTTAGGCTAGTTTGCTCCATCTCCTCCTCAGGCCCACCCATGATCCTAGTTTTGCCCAGACTCAAGCACTCACTGTTTTTGCTTTGTGCTGAAATTCCTTTCTACGTGAGAAGTATTTTCTGGGTGTGACCTAAGGTGGTCTGCACAAGCCTCAGGAACTTAAGGAGTTTGATCTATGCATTTTGAACCTAAACTGTTGCTTTTCCCTGCAGGGAGCTGCCATAGGACAGTTGGTTCCATTTGTAGAGCACAGTGTAATCATTATGGACGCGAGATCCTACAGCAAACCCTTGTGCTGAGAGTATTGCACTGTCTTAATTGCCCTCATATCTGAGATAGAGACATGCTTTGCTGTGGATGGCTCTGATGTCCCAGTGTTGGTGGTCCTGTTCTGATCTGTCTGCAAGAAAAGGAGGAAGATGCAGCTGCTCTGTGATGTGGTCTTTAATGAGTCGACATCTTTGGATTTTTGCATGGAACAGACATTTTTCTCTAGAAAATACTAATTGTAAAATTTAAGGGAGTTTTTTTCATGACTGCATCTGGTTAAACAAACATTCCTTTGAATGACAATAACAGGCTTCTGCTTTCAGATTGTTTTGTGTAGCACAGTCAGCTAAAAATACATGCTTGTTTTTTTCATTGCAGGCACAATAAAAGATGGCAGAATAGCTCTAATGTGTCAGGTTGTTGCTTTTGTAAGAAATCTTATTCTGTAAAACGTGAGGGAAGAAAAAATGCTCCGTTTTTATCACTAAAATTAAAAGAAAAATGAATTATTTTAGCTAGAAACATGGGGTTATTTAATGCTTAAGTGTAGGAAGCTATAATGACTGCAGCAATACCCTTCAGACACCTGTAGGGATTGGCATAGAAGAGTAAGGAATTCCTAAGCAGGAGGAGAACACTGAGGTGTATAGCAGTATGTCAGCGATCTGTGCTTTCAGGAGCACACAGTAGCCCATGCTTTAAGGAGGAGTGTGTGGGAAGGCACAGACTCACCACAGTTTGTGTGAGTGAACAGCTGTCTCTGCCCCTATTTACTGAGCTTTGGCCAGGAGAAAGTTTAGTTGCCTGTAATTTTCCTACTTAGAACTGCAGATATCTACATGTGCAAGTATCTTACCTATTGGCTCGTCTTAATAAATAAAAAATAAAGTTACACAACAACGGTTGAGCTGATTTAGCCTTTGTAGATTCCTAATATGAATGGGGACATCTGTTAACTACAGAAATAAATTGTTCCAGCAAGTTACCTTGTGTCACACAGGAACTAGAACAAATCCCTAATTCAAGGTAGGGGGATTGTGTTGAAGGGTGTATGTAAATGAAAACAGCAATAGGTGTTCAACAGCTCTGAAAGTCTTAGAGTGAAAAGCATTTGATGTGGCGTGTGAAGGGGAACTCTGGCTGGAGAGTAAGCTATAGTGACTGGGGAATATAAGGAAGGAAAAAACACTGAACTTTATAAGAGAGGAAAAAAAAAAGAAATAGTAGTTGGAGTGACCTGAGTGCATGTGAAAAGGAGAGGGAGGAATTAAATATGTAATTATCCTCCTTTTCCCTTTACTTGCAAACCAGATTGATGGAAAGGTGGCTGGTGGTGCCATCAGTGAAAAACATTCACTGTGCAAAGAAACGGAGTTTAACTTTGCCATCTTCATTAAGAGGAGAGGATGTCCAAGCAAAGATACCAGGAAGAGTAGGCAGGGTGTGGGAGAAGAGTCCTAAAGAGATGCAGGAGTTTGAGTCATCAGCATGGAAACAAAGGCTTGTGTGCAGATGAAGTTTGAAGGGGGCATGGTATGGAGGAGACAGAAGACAGGGGGAAGGGAATTGCAGAGGCTCAGCCTGTGCCTCTGTGAAACAGAAGGATGGTAAGGTAGAGAGATGTTGAGGACACAGTGGGAGAGAGAAAGTAAGGCAGATGGCAAGACATCAGAGAGTTACAGCAACTAGAGAGAGAAGTGGAGCTCCATGACTCTGACACAACTCTGCTGAGGTAAAAGACAAAAGATCTTTTTCTATAGTGGGTTGAAGTTTCACTGTGCAGTCCCATAAACTGAATTCGCATTGGAGTATGAATGCTGATACAGTGAATCCAGACCAGATACAAATTTAAACCATCATCAGCTATTAGAAGCTGCAGGGTTACAGGAGCTGGATAATTAGTCTCTTGGCTATACAGTTTCTAGGCACAAGGCAAGCCCAAAGAACCTGCCAGGGTCACCAGGCACTGTGGTTCTGCTCAGCTATGGAGCAAGGAGAGCAACACCATGTGCTGTAACAAGCCTGCTTCATCCTTGCACAGCACAACAGACTTGCTAAAAAGTTAGGAAAGTGCAGTAAGCATATGGAATCAATTTTCTACAATTTCCAATTCTGCTTGAGTAGGTACCCATGCTATTCATGTTAGCCCCCTTCAAGTTTGCATTTGAATTTGATTTATCAACTTCATACTGAGCAGCAGGCATATACTGTTTGCCATAGCCTGTTACTATTATTTAAAAGTGCTGTCAGTCTGCTGGTTTTACTTCTGAATTGCTGCCAAGATCAGGTTAGACCTGATGTGCCAAATTAGTCCCCAGTGCAACTCTGGCAGTCAACAGATCTATGTCAGAGATTAATCTGGGTCCAATATAGATGTATTTTTTGGCAGAAGGAAAAGAAAAACAGTGGAGGAATGAATAAAGGTTAGATGGATGGTCCCTCAGTTGTGCCTGCCCGTCTTGAAAGAAGCATTTTCGTTCTGTGCCCACTCCTTCTTTCCAAGGAAATGTGTTCCTCTGCTTTCCCTGCTGCTTGCTCCGGAGTTCTGAACTGGGGGAGCCATGTGAGGTGCAAAAGGCAGTCCTTGGTGAGTGGGAGGTTATGAAGATTTCTGAGCTGCTCCAGAGAGGCACAGGCTCTTAAGAGACACAGCACACAACACCAGCTCCTGAGAAGAATATGGGAAGAGTAGCTTTGGGGATATTCAAGAACTGCAATAAGAGCTCTTTGGCACAGGGAGAATCTTCTGGGGTGCATATATTGCCCTCCACATGAAGGTGCTGGCCTTGGCACTCCCCAGAAACCAGCCTTGTTTAGAAAACACCATGGAAAACTGGGTAAGAACTAACTGTAATGAATTCCAGTTAGTCAAACTGGAAGACAGAGAGAAGCAGAGAAACAACATCTTTGTTTAGGTTGTGAAGTCTTGTGTTGCTGTATCAATGCCAGGGTTGGTCCCCTGCCCCTGCCCTAAGAGCTTCTCAGCAGGGCAGGAAAGGACATTTAAAAGTCTGAATCTCACCTCGGCTGCACTCTGTGACAGCGAGATAAGTGCTTCCAGCACAGGAGTGTTAATCCATGTTACCACTGTCCCTAACCCCACTGTCACCTATTCAACATGAGAATTAGAAAAAGAGAACAGGCAGGATGAAACCATGGTAGTTTCCAGTTTCTCTCTGTAACTCTTTCCCTGGTATCTCTCACTCCATATAAATCTTCTCGAACCTCTGAAGAATGGTGTCTTTGAATCTTTGTGTAATATAGATATTACTTTCTGTATTTCACTCAGAATAATTTAATTACATGCTATATGGTGACATTGGTAACTCAGTTCTTTCTGATATCTAAAAAAAAATTGCACATCCATTTTTATCTAATGCTGACCAGTAGCTAATTGGCAGGTATTGGAAATTATTAGGTCAAGGGAAAATTTGCTTTTTGACAGAAATAAATGTAAATCAAATGCTATATCCTGCACATTGGAAGCACAATAACTCCTAATGATGGGGTAGGGGGGTACATTCAGATAAAAACCCATATATAAGAACTCACAGGCACACTTACAGAGCTGTGCCTCTGCAGGCCTTGCTGGACACATCTCGGATAGCCAAGAGGCATTAACTGTTTGTGGATAACCAGGCACCCAAACATGACCCAGTATTCATCAGTGTTTGTGGCCTGCTCAACTAAGCTGTGCCATTTCCTTTAGCTTTGCTTTTAGGCAGAAGAGGACTAGTCCCTCAAGAAAGGATGATTTTGCCCAAGTAGACATTTCTTTTAAAGACCACACTTCAATATGAAGTGGCAATTCCCTTTAGTACAAAGGCATCTCCCCTCAAAGGGTGGCTGAGCTGTTTGATATGAGCATGCATGGCTCAGGAGGGGCCATATCAAAGCAGGGAGGCTGTTGACTTGAAGTTCACCTGTTTTGGTGTGACCAGCAACTCACAAGCATGCTTTCTGCTTGCTATGAGAGTAATTGCACCTGACATTTTAGAAACAGAACAGGTCTTCAAAACTAAATTGAAAAATCATGAAGAGCCCTGCGTTAAAAAGCTGTCATTTGTGTAGTGGCAGAAGGACATGGCTCTGGGAAAAGAAACTGAGAGATCAGCTAAGCCTTTCATGGAGTAGTTAAAGTTACTGCTATACTATAGAATAGCTGGGACTGAAAGAGACTTTTGGAGGCCACTTAGTCCTTCCTCTAAGTGGGTTAAACTAGAGCAGGTTGCTCAGGTTCTCCTCCACAATATCATGGGTTACCTGCTGATGCTGATACATGCACTAGCCTCCACAATATCCACATTTTCTCCTAATAAGAAAGCCTCCTTTTAGAAAATTGTTCTATCTGGGTGGATTAATTTGTCTTGGCTAGTGCTCATATCCACAGAATCTGTGAAGTCAGGGGTCACTCCAGCCTGCACTATTTATGGAGCCTGCGCCAGGGTGATGTCAGGCATAAGGTACCACATCTCATTTCTCCTCTGCCAAAAAAGACTTGTTTTTGTTGATCTGCCTGGGATCTTTTCATGGGAAGCCAAAAAGACTCTGGAAGACTCCAAATCTTGTCACCATCTTCCCCGTGGGAGCAAGACTAGTCATGTGTAGGGGCTCACTTTGGCTTTGTGCTTCACCTCTGGAGTTACAGTGCCTGTCCTCCTCACCCATGAGACCGTAGGTTGTTGCAGCCCAGCTCTGTGTGGATCCTTGTCCCCCTCATCCCACACTGCTCTTGTACAGAATCAGTCATATTGGAATCTGCTGGTCAGGAATGTTACTGTGGGAAGTCCCAGCCAAAATGAATGCAAGTTAAGATGCTTGTGTTGTTGTAAATGTTCCCTATGGTTTTGCTGAATAAGACAAAACATTCTCAATTGAGTAAACTACCATGAAATGAGATTTTTGTTTGTAAACTGTGAATCACCTGAAAGTACCAAAGCCAAACGTAGAGTGTAAAGCACAATCTCCTAAATATTTCAGATGCTATGTACATGAGTAAAACAACAACTTTGCAGTGGCTTTAGTAGACATTTTCATCTAAGAATAGTGTTTTTATCAAAACTGACCTTTAAAGGCACGACTTGGTCACTATTTGGCTAATGGTAGCACCGAACAGAGCAAGAAAGATGCATGAAGGACAGTAGGTTTCCTCTGACAGACTACCTAAATTAACACTTTAGTAATGTTAATTCAGCATGGTAAGAATAAAATTACAGCTTCAGAATCATTTAGCAGCAGCTGTAAATCTAGGACTAAGTTCTGGTCTCAGAAATCATATTCCAGACTCCTGGGTGCAGCACTGCACCTCTGGGCTACAGTGCAACTGTCATTTCCCCTTTAAGTCCCTGCTTGAGATGCTTTGGCTCATAAAAACCATGCATCAAGTTTTCTGGACTAAAAAAAGACCTTTTCCTTAGTCTCCTGCATGCTTATCATTACAGATCCCTGAATGTTTATTTCAGTTTTGTTCTACATTCCTATAGTCCTTAAAAGATAGCTTGTAGTGTGGGATGATTTTGGAAGCTGGTGCAATTTATTACACTTCCATTTCAGCTGCCTTGTTCTGTAGAATAACCTCTAATTGCTCTGCATCCCCATCTAACTTACTAATAAGATTAATTCTGTCTTGTGTCTTGGTAGTCCCTAATTAACATGATTTGTCTTCACAGTTAAGGGCTCCAGGGTATCGCAGCAGGCTCAGAATCACTGCTCAGTGAATCTTAGTAGTAGTTAATCTATCCTTCCATGAGCAGAGCAAATGCAGTTAGGTAGCTTCAAAGGGCTAAATTCGTTGACAGGCATTGATCAGAAAGACAGATGAGGCAGTGCAGCCTCAGACCTGACCTTGAGCTGTGCCTGCTGGGCTGGATGCATCAAACAGGAGGCCAGGAGGAAGAGACCCTTACCTTGCCCCCAGCCTGCTGCTTTCCTTCTGCTCAATTAGAGCACCCTGAGATAGGCACTAATGACATGTAATTAACTTCTGAGAGAGCAGAGGCAGGAAGACAAGTGAGCATTTGATGTGACTTCACCCAGTAAAACATCGGGAGCCATTTGGAGCCCTTAACTAGTGTGGAAGCTAAAGGGTCAGGCATGCCCGCCTCCTGCTCTGTGCCTGACAAGAAAGAGCTTTCCCTGGCACAGACAATTAAGAATAAACTTCAGTTCACGACTGAATAACTGGCAAGAGCCTTTGGAAAAGCTTCTGAAAATCCGTAGCCTTTTCCTCGTTATTTTTCAGCTGTTACACAGCTCTTACTGCCAGCAGCCTTTAGAACCTGGAGGTATCAGGAAGCCAGAAAGCTTTCTTTACAGGTGGTTTCATGGCCACTCTGAAATGAGGAGACACTCTCTCCAGGCATTCTGCTGTTGAAGCTTCCAGGTTTGTCAAGTTTGGGTGGAAAGCCACATTCAAGTTATTTCAACATGAATAGCATAAAACAGAATGGCTCGAGGTTTGTTTCTGGATGTGCATCAAGAAATCTGAAAATTCATTTCTGGAGGTGCTTGAGAATTGTGAATAGGATTGTAGTCTTAAAAATAAGAGATGGTTTAGAGGATGGTTATTTTTGCCTCCTTGGTTCCTCTCTGACCTGGCTCCCAAGCTCCTGCAGTATGTGGGTGCAGAGCAGCCAGGGACTAAGAGAGCCTGGGTAGCTGGAAGGAAGAGAAGGGAGCACAAGGTGGAGCAAGCATGTGTTTTAATAGTAGACAATATGAATACAGAAAGTTCTGCATGGCAGGACACAGCAGGGAGAAACCAGCAACGGAGCTGATTCCATGAGACAGAGCTTCTAAGTTACTGATGAAATTACAGAGCACCAGGAATGCATCCACTTAGGTCAGATGAGCTTTTAGCAAAGTGCTCTGAGCTGCAAACAGTGGTCGTGCCTTTTGTTCTCCCTTATATTTGTTATAATTGGAAGCCAATTACATTATTTCTCTGAAAGCTTGCATACTTAATAATGACGCAAATTAATTAAAATCCTCTCTTCATTCCATTAGCAAAGAGTAAAGTAAGCCCTGAGCAGAAGCACAGCTGTGGTGCCTCTCTTCTTTTCATAGCAGTGCCCCTGGCTGGCAGCAGAACCAGCGACATGTCATTTACCCTCCCTGGCTCCTCATTCCCTGTCTGTGATGTGCAGACAGCCTGTTGTCCACTTCAGAGCAAACATCTGCCTGACAGGCTGCACAGTACTAGTGGGCAACTGTATCAACTTTAACTAAGCCAGTCTAGCTGTGGGCAAGAAGCAAGCCAGATGAGTGTATGGAGAGCTCAAGCTGCTAGACTGCTTGCTGTGGCCAGAGGATGACTTCCTTACATGCAGCAAAGCATCTCTCTGTACCACCAGGGCCAGCAGGATGGGTGTAGTGAACAGCTACCATGTGGTTTGGACAGGCAGGAAGACCCAAGTGACACAACCAGGAGCCAGAACAGGTTGGGAAGGAAGGTATCTGTTATGTTGGGAAGAAGCTGGGAGCAAACAACAGCTTGCTGTTGTGTTCAGAGAGCAGACCTGAGTGTCAGCTAAGTGTCTCAGTATCCTTCCTGTGATAAGCAGCAAAGAATTTCTCTGTGTGGAACGTTACCTGGGAAGTGTGATAAGAGATGACGCTTCTGGTGTAGATGGGCTTATCTTCAGCAATTAATTTTCTCTGACTATAGGTGGTAGGTACTATCTGTTGCAACTTTCCCATTTCCTATGTCTGGGTGCCTGTGTAGCAATACTCCTCTCCCTCTCCTTTACATCTGGGAAGTCACCTGTTCTCTGCAGTGGTTCATAATATTGTAAAGCATAATGCAAAATGTCAGTGGTGGTTCTGGGATCACATCATTTATACAAGAGGGGAAAAATATCACTTTGGGAATGAGGCAGGTACAATTTGCAAAGATAATTCAGCAAGTCCTGGCAGGAATTCAAGGTCTGCTCCATCACCATAATCATGGATTATGCAGTGTGGCCTTGTGTTTGCTCTTCAGCACAAAGTCTCCAGTCTCAAGTATTTCTACACACCCTTAATTTTAAGCTTCGAGTCAACAGAATTAAACCATAGGAATGGATTGGAAAACTTCACCCAAGGATTGTGGAATGTCTGGCAGTGGAACAAGCTGTACTGCAATCTCACTATTTATGGGTGGCTGCTTTTAAGTGTTCAAAACATTGCAGTGCTGCAGAGTAAAAATAATGTTGATGGGTCCGTGTATAATTAAAGCTTTAGTAAGTCACTTCACCTTCATACAGCCCCCCCTCCATGTAATTTAAGATTTTGCTGTGTATTTTTAGCCTTGGAAGTCTGTGAAAGTTTGTTGCAGTCAAGTTTTGAAGTTTTTGTTAAAAAACTCTGCATTTTTAGAAGAGTTAACTTCTTCTGAAGCATTAAATATGAGGAAAAAAATCTCATTTTTGATGCAAAGGCACTGGTGTCTTACTTGCACGTGGGCTGTCTTCTGTAGATGCTACATAAACACTGTCAAGTCTTTTCTGGCCACATGACACAGACCTACTGATAACAAACAGATGCAGAGCTCAGTGCTGGAGCTACAGCGAGGTACCGGGACAGTTGGGATCAGTCACGGGCATATCATGCTTTGGGACATGCTGCTCATTTCTCGTGTACGTAGGGAAACCAGAAAGCTAATGCTATATACAGCCTGCCTTCTGCAGGCTTGGGAGTTGGAACAAACCCTGTGGAGACAAGAATTGCTAGTGCCAGCTTTCACTTGTCAAGTGACTGTATATTTTTGACCGTAGCGAGGCCAAAAGGACCGGAGAGAGCCAGAATTCCCTTTGAACGTCCTTCCGATATGGAAGGGGAAAATAAAAACAATGTGCTGGCAGAAGCTAAACAAAACATTTTTAATAGCAGGCCACAGAGGAAAAAATTCATGAGCTCCTCTCCATGGCAACATCTAGGTTCTGTCACGTTTGCTGCCTCCACTCTCTCCTCCTTCCCTTTCTCCTCTCCCTCTCCTACCCTTGGGCTCCTGCTGTTCCTGCCTGAGTCCTGCCCACACAGCTGTCCACAAGACCTGGCACTGGCAGGCAATCACTTTGCCACAGAGGTGTCTGCACATCATTGTTGTCCCTCCCAGCACATCGGAATCTTCAGAGTTCAGGTTTTTGATTCTAAGAGGTGCTGGGACCAAGTAAGCCTCCTGTTTCCTAAGCTGTCCACTGCTCCTGCTCTTCTTCCCCCTCAAATTGTCAAAGCCACCTATCCTCCCTAGTTCCCTTGCACTGTATTTGGCAGTGGATACTGGAAAGGGGAAAAAAAGCTTGCCCATGGCTGTTTAATTAAACTTTAACCTAAACCTCAAGCTTTTAAGATGTTGGTCTAAAACATGACTGTTTCTAGAAAAAAACCCCACGTAATTGCACTCAATCCTGACTTATTTCCATGGCTGAAATGAGCTACAAGGGGAAGGGTGACAGATTGCATGTTTCCTATGGTGGGACACCTAAAATTTGCTGGTGCTGCAGCATTGTGTTGCAGTCTTGTCATCTCTATGTTCTTGGTATTTCAAGAGAAAGAAATCCAGCACTCCCTAACTGGTTCTCTCTCATGCAGCCTAAGCCCTAGTGAGTTCCAGTCAGGTGGAGACTGGGGACACTGGTGAGGATTCATACTGGCCACAACACTTCTGGGGGTTTTAGTTTGCACCTGTTTCCTTAAGCAAAGACACAAACAATTTTCTGCCTTACCAAACTTCAGCAGATAATCATTCAGAGAGTTAATGCTTTGCAATTGCATTTTAGTGCCTTGTTAACAGTGTCCTTCCCACAGCCCAGCTCTACCTAAGCAAAAGAGAAAGGTTCTGAGCATCAGCAGACACTGCTTTAGCCCTTTCTTTGGCAAGTTTTAGTAGTTCTCTTTCCCTCATCATAACCCAAAGGGCTACAGCTTAGTTTATGGATTGATGCCAAGGATGAGAGACCTCCACATCTTTACAGCTCAAACTAGAGTGTAAAAAACAAGTTCATGACACTTGGGAGCAAGGATACCTTAACCAATAGATACCATGCTCACTGTTATTCCGAGGAAACAAGTCCAATTCTTATTACCATTCTCACACAGCTTTTTCTGACTCACACAAGCAAGAACCAACACATCTCATGAATTTTCAGCACATTCACAATATCTGCCATACATACCTGCCAACACTGTTTAATGACAGCTAATAATCATTTTACTCAAGAAAATTCAAAGACACATCAGACACATCCCCACACAGAACGCTCCCCTGACACAATACAGCTACACAGGTACACCTCATCCCCACAAAACACACCATCAATTGCTTCTCCCCATCAATCCAACAGGCTTGCTCCCACAGACAGCTCAAACTTCATTCCCATCTTTGCCTCTACCTACCTGCAGCTGTGTGCCTCCTGCAGCTTTGCTCCAACTCCTCAATCATGACATAGCCCTCTTTGCCCCCTTCCCTCTAGAAGCAGGAAAAAAGGTACTACACTACTGCCTTATTTACTACTAGCACTACAGAGGAATGTCTTGACATGATCTCCAGGCTTGCAGGAAGAGGAAGGAGTATTTCCCACCCTCTCCTTGCCTCCAGGCTTTTGTAGGGTAGGGATCATCATCATAGAATCATCATCAGCTCCACATGCTGCTCCTGATTGCAGTAATTTGGGTTTCTGCTGTTCCTCCACCTGTTCCAAGACAGCTCATCAGATGTGATTTCTTACACCAGAGATACTTTCTGTTGGGAAATTTCAGACATCTGGCAGTTAGTGGAAAGCTCAGTAATAAATTGTCTGCTTGCTCAAGTTGCAGTTACACTGTGGTCATCGGTGTCTCATCTCCCTCTGATCTGCACCCTGGCTCCAGCCAGGCTCCCACTTCTGTTGTTTCTGGGAAGGTGCTGTCAGAACTTTGCTCACAGCCGAGTCCTCCACATGAAATGTGCCAAGCTCTGTCTGACTCTTGCAGGAGTGCTCAGGATAGGCTTTCTTACAAAAACAGGAGAGAAAAACCTCTCTCATACAGCTTCAAATATTTCATAACACAGTCCCTGCTGCACTCAGATAACAAAGAGGACACTATTCAGGACAGGCTGTGATCTTGACCTCATGCCTTTGTCCAGCCTGGATGAGTTACTCAAACTGTAGTAAATCTGGGGGGCCCTCTCCAGAGTGTGAGTTTTCACTCTAAGAAAAAAAAACCCAAACTATTCCTGACATCCTATTTTGGTGTGCTCTGTGAGGCCAGGAACCAGCAGGTGATGCTCTTGGGTAGGCCCTGGCTACCACAGTACCAGCATACACTAGAGGGGACTTTATCCTGAATGACCAGAGAGGAGAGAAAGGGCAAACCCCCCTCCTTTGCCCCACCACTTATAGTGTTGTCCTACAGAAAACACTTCCATTTCATGTTCAATGGGTCGAACTGCTGAAAACAAAAAGCCTTCTATATTTACTGGTGTAATCTAAAAATACCCCAATTCTGCTGACAGCCAAAGCAAGCACAAGCTCCCAGGGACTCTTTCTATCCTTTACCACGTTGGTGCCCCAGCTGGCTGACACTGCCCCAAGTGAAAGAGCAAGAGTGGTGTCACACCTCCTCACAGCTTCAGTGCATAGGGTGCCTTCACCCTCTGCCTCCCAGCTGCTCCAGAAGAGCAAACCTCAGCTTCCACCCATCCCTCTGCCCAGCCCCTGGTACTTGCTGGCTCCAGGTGACAGGGAGGCTGTTTGGCTCAGCCAGCTGATTGCGATGGGCCCTGATGCTCCATGGGGTTGAATGAACAGACATCTTCTCTTCACCATCTCCCCTCTGTCCCCAGAGAGGCTGTATTAAGTAATGATTTAGAATAATCCCAGATTTTACTGCAGTTTTGGTGTTTTCCATTGGGAAGATAGAAGTGCTTACTATAATTTACTTATGTCATACCGGCATGACTGAGAGGGCTTTTAGTTTACATCTGCTTGTGAAGTTAGCAGTCTGTTTGCTGGTTACACTCACAGCCTGAGACCCTTTTGGACAGCTGATTTATTTGGCCAACAGCTGGCCTTCTGAGTTTATGATTTCTGGGCTGTAGGCATTCAAGTGTCTGAATGTTTGGTCAGGAGGGGAAATGGTTTGGTGTCCCAGCTCTGACGCAGCCAGGCGGTATCAGCAGACACATCTTGCTTGCCTTCCTTCTCCTCCTCCTCCTCCTCTCCATCTCTTTGCTTCCAGATGCAAATGCTTTCACATTCAGCAATGTGTGACTATGATGGCTTCTTAAGGGGAAAATACCTACCTTGGCAAATGCCTTCAAGACTCTTACTTCTGCTTCACATTTTCAAGCATATGTAGACTAGAGGAAAAATACTTCCATTTTATGCCTGCTGGCATGGCTCAAGGCTTGTGTTCAAAAATGCCAGCAAGCTCCCAAAGGTTGGCTAATCGTAATTAATACAGAAAATGCACTGGCACTGGAAAAATGAACTGGCTCCCATGAGTAGGAAAGTGGCCTGTAAAGGAAAACAGAAGGCAAGGGTTCATGTGATTTTAATTGTAGTTCCCCCAGTCCAGAGGGGGACACTTGACTGCTCTGTTTGTTTTATTTCTTTCTGAATAGGGCTACATATTAGCTTAGTCATTGTGGTGTTTAAGGGATTAATTAGCTAATTCAGCACCTCACTCTAATGATGTAAAAATCTTAAAAGCTTCACTGGAAGGATGTGAAGTTGTAGTTGAAGAATTACTGCTCATTTATGACCTTTCTTTGTAACACATCTTGGAAGAGTTAAAGGTAAGGCAAGAGGGGAAGATTTTAATTTAAAAAAGAGACAGGCATTTCCATTTGGCAAGATTTTTCATCCTGATGAGAAAACATAAACACCCAGTCTCTGATCTTGCCTCAATCCATATTTAATCTCAGAGAGTGCTGTGGTGTAATTTTGAAGACAACAGTTTCAAGAAACATGGGGGAAATATTCCAGGCTTCCTTCTGCTTTAAAAAAAAAACCTATGAAAGAAAAAAAGGGTGGGTGAAGCAGGGCAGAGATGTCACATAATGGAGGACACAATATACAAGGAAGACAAAGCCACAGAGCAAAAGACAATGTTTCTTTTAAAAAGTAGTAGGAAGACTTTTACAACATCCCTTGGGATTAAAATGACTTCCCCTTTTCCTCTCTGCAGACCTTTTTGTTTTGGTTGATAAGGGGATGAAACCCTGCATGTTAAAGCCAGAGGACAAAGCCCAGGGGTCATTTCTCAAGCAGAGGAAGATGCTGCCCTTCTCCCCTCAGTGATATTCTGCTGTAGGGCTGCCTCCCAGTCCCAGCAGCGTTCCCCCCCTCCCTGCAGTGCAGTCCTGCTCCATGCCTGCCCCATGCCCAGCTTCGGTGAGCAGGTGGGAGCACAAAACCAGATAGAGCCAGCAGCAGGCAGATGAGCAGGGTTTTAGGAGCTGGTGGAGTGTTAGGAAGACACTGGAATTGAAGCTTGCAGAGGATGGCAAGACTAAAAATAGGCTGTAGCGAGCCTTCCCCAGCGTTTTGGCACCTCAGCTGCCTGTTATCCTTGTGACCCAATGAAGAAGTGGCAGCAATGAAAAATACTATCTTTTCCACCACGTTGGCAGTGCAGGACAAATGGTATTTTGCTTCTAACCAGATCGTTCTGCTCTCTTGATCTGATGAGTTTTCCTGGAGTGGTTTCCTCCCCATCCTCAGTGAAACCAAGGGGCTCCCACCTTCCCCTGAGTTCAACAAGGCACTCATGTGCAGTGAAGACATGCTCACTCTTACAGGCTGTTTGCAGGCTTACATTCTTGAGAGGGAAAAGGGCAGTTTTTGTAAAAACCATCATTTTAATTTAAGACATTGATTGAAGAAAACATTTCAAAGAACTATGTAATCCAGTACAATCAACGATGCACCTTTGTACCTACCTTAGCAATGCTGGTTTTGGATTTGAAAACCCCAAAGACAGTTCATAATGCTGAGAGGTGTTGAAATGCATACAGAGATAAGGTGTCTGAGCCTCGTGGCCAACAGCTTGTACATTACAGGGGTCAGAAACAGTTGTGGGACAGACAGGGTTTCCCCAAGCTGTGGGTTTCAGCCAGCCATGAGCCCAGGACATCAGCTGTGATTAAGTGATCCTGCTTGTCCAATAGGGTAACGTTCAGAAGAATCTTTGTGAAAGGCTGCTGTGGTGTAGTTTCTTTCCCGCCAGCTTTAACTTTCAAGTTACATACACATCGAGAAGATCCCTGCTTTGAAACATCTTAGGAAGTCTGAAGGATGTTTGCAAGATTTGTGAATTGGTCTCAAGCAGAGCCAATGGCTGTAACACCAGGTCTCCTGGCTCCAGCACTTTTAGTTATTTCTGCTTTGTCAAAACATGACCTTAGGTAACAACTTGTGACTGGGGAAAGCTTGTGCAAAGACGAAGTGCCACATTAACACCTCTTTTTTTTGGGTGTGTGTGTGCTCCTTCTAGAGCAGTATTTGGGAATAGTAACAGACTGCCAGACCCACACAGCTTTCTAGAGCCAGTCCTGCTCTAACTCTGGGTGTAGTTTTCCCTCTTAGAGCTGCTGTATATGAAGTGTTTCTCCCCAAGAGAAAAAAGGTAGACTGGTATTTCCACAGACACACAGCATTCCCTTGTAAACTGCCTACAGTGCATAAAATGGTTACTGTTGGTGTGGGGGGGGGAAAGGAGCCAGAGTGCTTTTTCTGTCCTAGTCTTCAAGGATATGTATCAGTGCAATTCAATGGGAGACGGCAGTATGTTTGAGTAAGACGTGACTGTGCCTCCATTTGTCCTCCTGTAAAGCGCTCACAGCTTGTCAGCACTGCAGTGGGAGCACAAGAAGCGGGATGCTGTGGGAAGTGGGTCTGAGGGGAGGGACAGGGCTCTCGCTGAGTGTTGTGTGGCTGCTCTCTCCCTAGGAACGTTTGTATCTGCCTTCACCGTGCTGTGTGGAGCCCGCACTGACCTCCCTGACAGGCACATGTGCTGTG
The DNA here is from genome assembly GCA_013400415.1 of Scytalopus superciliaris. NCBI lineage: Eukaryota > Metazoa > Chordata > Aves > Passeriformes > Rhinocryptidae > Scytalopus > Scytalopus superciliaris. The sequence goes on from VXBX01002102.1 coordinate 78,080, forward strand.
TCTTCTGGCTGAACATTGCTGCTGCTCTGATTCAGATCCTGACAGCCATCGTGATGGTTGGCTGGATTATGAGTATATTCTGGGGGATGGACATGGTCATTCTTGCAAGTAAGTACAGCGCACTCGCCGTCCTGACTTCCCTCTGTGGCTGTGTTACTGAGTCCCAGCTAATGTCCCTCCAAGCCACTGAGCTGCACTCTAGGGAAGGATTGCCACGTTATGGGCTCTGCAAGCCCATGAGAAACACAGCAGAGAAATTGCAAGGAGGGTTTGAATGGGCCCTGTGATACATGTAGTAGAGCCTTCCATCCCACCACCTGGGTTAGGAACTTTGTTTTCCCTTTATGAAATGAAATGTGCAGGGAGAGGCCCTCTAGCACTGCGAACTCTTCTGTCTGGAGCCTCTTCTGCCCTGGTTGCATCCATTTGAACAAGAAAGACCTTTCTCCCTTGCAACTCTGGCTGCATCTCTGCACTTAGTGAGATCTTTCTGAGAGGCTGGTTCTGTTCCCAGGGCCAGCTGTCCCCAGAAAAGCCTTGGGGACTCCTCTGGACCCTCCCCTTCCTTCCCAGAATACATTTACCCAATGTATTTTTAATTTCATGTTTCACACCCAGTTCTTAGGTTGAGCAGAAGTGTTTAGTTGCTCCTAGAAGGACTTCCCATACACCCTTTGAGGAGCCTCTAAAACATCAATCTAGGGTAAGAAGAATTCTTTTTCAAATGTACATAATTCAGGTTGCCCAGTTAGTATATATTACCAATCCAGAATACAGGCTCTGTAACTTTTATCTGCCAAAGGCTTTTACTGGTATAAAAGTTGTATCATATCTCCTGTATGGTATTGCAGAGAACTGAGATGACAGTCTCATCTCATCTCCAAAGCCAGAAGCAACACAGAGTTTAGGCTGCTGATGGCATCTGCAAGACCCTGCTTCCTTTCCTGAGGTTGGCAGAGGCTGATGGACATTGCCCCAAATCAAATAGATCTTTCAGGCTGATAGGATAGGCAGTTCCCAAAGCAAGCCCTTCTCCCAGAGACCATCTTACCAGCAGCTTTCGCCTTTTGGTTTAAAGGGGCTCCGCTTTGTCATCTCTACTGATGACATCCGTGGCTGCATGACAGAGGAGGAGACAGGATCTCAGGAAGTTGCCAAGAACCTGCCTAAAAATGAAATGGATGAAACTGAAAAGAAAAAAAAAAAAAAAGGCATGAAAACAATACACATTTTCAGCTGTCATACCCCGGGGTTAAACCCTCTCACCAACTACCTGCTAATTTCCGAGCCAGCTTCAATTTGCAGGCTGAGTTAAGGCAATCCCCATGCAGAGCAAACAGTGGATATTAAAAACCTGAACATATGCAAGGCAAAAGGCAAGGGTGAAGGCAGCACTGCCCCTTGTTTTTCCCTGCAAACCACCTGCCACATTTCCTTCCAGATGTACCTGCAGAGCAGGGGTAGCCCAGGCTATTTGTGAGGATAAATCGTGAATGGGTGTACATCTGTGATGTGTCTAAGAATCTGCCCAATTTGTGTGTAATCCCATAATTGTGTTCATAATCCTATGCTCTTCTGCTCTTCCTCTGCTGGACAGCCCCCGTGTGCAGCTCGCTGCCTGGCAGGACTCCGTTGTTGTGGGGAGTCAGGAAAGCATCTGTCCTGATAAAGAACCACATCTGAAACCATGACTTGCTTTTCTCCATAGTCCTGTTTTCCAGGTAGAGGATTTGGGTCTTAGGAGGGTCATACTGGTTTTCCAGTTTGATTGTTGGGGAAAACCATACAGCTTGGAAGGATCTCATGGGAGCTGTTTCCCACATCTGGCTGGACCCCTCCCCAGTCTGGGAGGTAGAGCGTGGATAAGCAGCATGAGGTGGGAGTGCTCAGGTCAAGAAGTCCCCAGACATAGCACAGTATTTCATCCCTCTGGTGGTAGAGAATGGTAAGAGAAGTCAACATGTCTTATGTTCACCAGCATCATCTGACAAGATGCAGCCTTTGGCAGTTTCTTGCTGTCTCATTAAATAGCTGGTTTTAAGTTTACTTGCCATGCAGAGAAAATAATGGCTAAATAAAGCAGCTCTAGGTTGATGGAAAATAAAAGAAAAAAATCAATTTCAATTGAAACAAAGAACAGAAGTGATCAGTTGCTGCTAGCTACATCAAACAGCCCTGTCAGACCCAAAGTGGTTCTTGTTTTCATGTTTAAAAAACCCCCAAAAAACCAAACTTAAAAGAAAGCCATGTTTCAAATGCAAGAAATAAGGTACTTCATTTAAGAACACTGTCAGGAAACAGTTTGCTTTGGCTGGGTTTTGTTTGTGTACAATCCGTTTGATGCACTGGACAGAAATTGTACACCACTGCAATTTGGATCTGCATGCAGATGGGAAATATGAAACTACTGCCCACCTCTGGTCTCCCTTGCCTTGAAAGGGTTGATTGCAGGCACCCCTGTGAGGGTGCCATACTATTTGGGTGGGCTAGAGGCAGGACACAGCAGGTGGTGTCTCAGCTGGTGGGGGCTGACAGTGAGAAGAAGGGTGGGAAACAGCTGAGGCTCAGGGGCTTCACTCAGGTTTTCCCTGAAGGGTAAGTGCCTCGCTGCCCAGATTAGGGCCTACCTTACCTGTCTATTAGCTGGGAGAGAGTTAGAATCACAGGATCACTGAGGTTGGAAAAGACCTCCAAGATCATTGAGTCCAGCTGTTAACCCATCACCACTGTGTTCACCACTAAACCATGTCCCCAAGTGCCACATCCACATGCCTTTTGAACAGGAGGCTCGTTGCAGCTTTTCATCTTTTAGTGCTAATTTTCAGCCATGGAAAGGGGAGGCTCTGAGGGTAATGTCATACTGTCTTTAACAAGGGGAAAAGGAGAATTATAGGCCAATAAGGTATACTTCAGTTTCTGGAAGAAGTAATCAAGTAAGTGACTTGTATGCAGTTCAAAAATAAAGAACACCCCCACAAAGTCAGCCTGGGTTTGTCCAGAGCAAGCTGTGTCAGACTGATTCCCTTCTGTGGCAGAGAGATTAATTTTGTGTGTGGTGGCAGCAGCCAGCCATCCCTTCTAACCTGCAGGTGCTGACCTGATCTCACACAGCATTCCTGCCAGCAAGCCAGGGAGACATGGCCTGAGTGAAAATGTACTTGAGAACTGTTCTCTAAATGGATTTTTCTGAACTGGAAAGATATAAAGAGAGATGTGTTGAAGGGTCCCTCCTGAATCCAACTCTGCTCAGTATTTTAATTCCTGGCTTGAAGATGGACTGGAGAAGGGGGTCACCAGCCCTGCACCAGCACGGCTGTGGGGATGGCAGGCACAGCCAGAGCAGTGTCTGGGTTCAAGCAAAATGGTCTCAAGACAGTAAGTGCCACTCAGCAGAGACAAGCCCAAGACTACAGAAGGATTAATAAACTGCGTAAGTACAGGGAACAACTTGTTTTTCAGCAGAGGATGTGGCTGCAGGGAGTCACAAGCAGCACAGGCGTACATTGCTGTACACAACACCCAGGCAGGAAGGAGCAGAGCCTGTTGGGAATTAACTGATCCCCTCACCTTTCTCTGCACATGTAAAAGTATAGTCAGGCTTGTGGCCAGCTTTGGAGTCTGTACTTCACATGGAAAACCCATGGAGAGTCCAGAGGACTGTAAGACAGCAAGCATGTTGATGATGTCGATGTTCAGCAGGCTAGTAAACATGAGAGGGCAGCAGTCCAGCCTAAGACAGACTTAAACAACAGCAGGAAAGATCTCTGTGGAAATTAGGAGACATTTTCCCTCCAGTAAGGTCAAAATGCTGCAGAGTTGGGATGGCACTATCTGCCCTCTCTGTTCCTAGAAGACTCCAAGAGTGAGTAGACTGACTGCTGTCAGGAGCAAGGTGGGACATGGGAAGAGACCAACTGACCTCAGGGGATCCAATCCAGCTCTCATCTCCTGTATGGTGCCCTTTAGCAGAGTAATATCCCAGAAGGAAGATTAATTGCATGCAGTTGTGCTGTCACACTCAATTACTTTTGGCAGCACAGTGGCATGGGGCATTCTCTCTGCTCATTTAAATCAATTGCCAGCTGTACCCATTCAACATCACAGATATCTTCTTGAAGCAGCCATGTGGCTTTGGGAACTGTCCTTCACTAGACTGCTTTCTGAAGGCAAAGGTAGCTTAAAAGGAAGCACTTAATTATTTTGCAGAAAGAAATGATCTGGACTCTCCTGTCTGCTGCAAACATCCAGCTGCCCTTGCTGATGACTGTGCTATCTTCAAACCCCTTGTCATGTCTGCAGGAATGAGACACAGAGCTGAGGCAAAACAGAGCTAATTACCTGGCCAAGACCAACTGGAACACAAGCCTCCTAAGGCTTTCTGGGCAAAGTTCTCTCCACTGTAGGCACACCTTGTCCCCAGCCCACACAGCACACATCTTCATTAGCCACATTGTGCAGAATGAGCACAGTGAAATGGCCTTTCCAGGAACTCCCGAGCTGCTCAGAGCCCATTATGAAAGGTTGTGTACCATTTCTTGACAGAAATCCCAGAGATATAATATAGTAATGTCACACTGAGGTGACACAGGGGACACAAGTCAGGGACTGTTTGTCCAGGCATTGTTTTGCCTCTAGTGAACGCAGCCAAGAAGTCAAGCCTGCTTTCTGAAGAAAGCCCTCAAAAATTCAGCTTTTGGCCTCTGAATGAACACCGTGCTTGGCTGCTCATGGTTTCACTGGATGGGGACTTCAGCTGGCTCCCAGGGGCTGACTGCCAGCCAGTGATGAGAACTTACCTGTAATCATGCTGTCCACTTTGTCACTCCCTTGCTAATTACAGTGCTCAGACCGTGCCAGAAGCAGCAGCAGGTGATTGCACAGTTACTGTATGCTTGGGCTCTGAAGGACTTTGGAAAGCATCACTGAGCCCCTCTGCTCTGCAGGGTCCCTGCTAGGGTGGGTAACACAGCTGTCCTGGGAAGGAAAGGGGAACAGAAGGCAGCTGAGAGACTCAGAGGATAACAGCATCCCAAAACAACTGGTAGATCTTCATGAGACGGAGGAAATTCTGAGGGCAAACTGCCTGCTTAAACCTATGATGTTTCTTTTAAAAATCTAAATAGAGCTGTCCCCCACACTATGCCTTAGGAAAGCAGTTGAAATACCCTTTTTTGCTGTTTCCTACCAAATGCTGTGGTGGGGCAAGTTCCTAAAATATTGTAGGAATGTTAAACCAGGGTTTGCAGCACCCAGACAGGCTGAGGCATGCCGTGGTTCTGGGTTACCTGCAAGCAAAAGCAACCTCAGCAGCAAAACTGCCAAAAAGCCTTTGGGTGTAGTTTTCCAAGCTCTCGGACTGTGAACAGCATGTCATGTGCCCTCTGGTACACCGTGATGTCTTGTTTGCTGCCTTCCTTCCTTCAGTGGCACCTCAGTCAAACCCACGAGATGCCGATGTCATGGAGTAAAGTGTTTGTGGGAGCACTGTCAGAGGTGTTAGTCCATCCAGCCTGTCTGGCTCAGGGCTGGTGAGCTGGAAAGCAGATGAGAATTTCCCCACTGTCTTCAAACAAGAGTCCCAAATGAAATGATCCACTTTAAATACAAGGATTTTAAATACTGTTTAGCCCTGGTGTGAATGTCTGATGGTAGAGCAGCTGTTCTCTGTTTATTCTGCAGCCCAGATTTGTTCATTCTTTTCTGGTTCTCCATGTGTTTCAGATATATCGTCTACAGTTACATTTCTCCCTCTCTCTTTCTTTCATGTTCCTTTGCCTCCTTTTGTTCACCATCAAAGTCTCACAAGGTAAGTTTGTTCCTGTTCTTCCTCTTCCTCCTCCTCAAGCCCTGTGGCAGCTCCCCATGGATAGCAGTGAGCACCGGCCAGGGAAAGCCGGCTGGAATTCTCTGTGGCCAGTGCTGCCCACTCCCAGCCCAAATCCAGCCATGTGCCTGTATGTGTGTGTGTCCGCCTGTCTCTGTGTCTGTCCTGTGGCTGCACAGCCCCAGGAATGTTGAAAATCTTCACACAGCATGGAAATGCCCCGAGGGCTGCCCCAAGGGCACCTTTGGAGCAGAGCAGGAACCCGTTTCAGACTTGAGAGCACCCTCTGCACAAACCCAGTCCCCAGCCTGTGCACAGACTGGGTTCTTTCTGCCTCAGTCTTGGTTTATGGAAGAAGTGTAATTTCAAATAAACTTGATTAAATCAGTGACTCTGTGCACAGACCAACTTAATCATGATCCCAGAGCTGCCTGCTCAGAACTGCACTTCAGCTGTACTGCAGGTATAGTAATGTAAAGCTGCTTCGTAGAGAACTAGCTATTCCTGTGCAAGAAATGCAATAACTATTTTCATATATAAACTATTTAATAAGTCCGAAGTATTGTAATAAATAAGTTTAGCATAGGACAGGTCATTCTTTGGCTTACTTTGGTCATGTAAAGAGAGCCACAGGCTTAGCCACTATAACTACTTTCCAGCCAGCTTCAAAACCGATAGCAGGACTGAAAGGATTTCTTAATATTAATTTCCTTGTATCTCAATAAAAGGCATAGCCGTGCAAGCAAGTTACTGTAACTCAGCTTGCTTACTTTAGCTAAAGATTTATGGCAGGCCCCAACTTTCTGGTCCATGGGGTTGTTTTTTTTTAAACTGTGCTCCCTAAACAAATTACACCAATGCTGTAGACAAGCCCATATTACAGGTTTTCAACCAGCTCATCTTGCCTTCAGAGCTGACTCACACTTACAACGTAAATGCATGAGAAATGCTCATTTCGTGTCCTAGAAAAAGCTGTTTGAAAGAGATGAGAGCCTTTCTCTTCAGCTGCACAAAATGGGCAGCAATGCAGTTAAATGTCATTAATCTGTCCCTTGTGCTCATTTAACAGCAGGAGATCTAGACTGCCAAGGCTGGGCAAATGCGTGGATATTTTCTAAAGTACAGCAAAGTTCATTTGTTTGAGTCAATTCTTAGTTCAGCAAAAAATCCCTTAAAGATACGGGTTCTGGCACCTGCTGGTACTTTGCATTCAGTTTTTTTAAGGGACTTGCAAAAGCCTGACATAAGAATTGGAAAGAAGTATTAAATAGCATCAATGGAAAAGTGTTTGAAGAGTTAAGCGTTCTTCTGAGATGTGAAATTTCAGACTTCTTTGAAATTCAAAATATAAAAATGACAGGCTACTTATGTTGTTTAAGCTAAGGAAAAAACCCCTCCAGATTCTTAAAAGTTTTTTAGTTGAAAGATCTTCACAGTAGCAGGTAGTGCAAGTAAGGACAGTTGGTTTGCTTCTTTAATAAGGAGATATTTTGCATAAGTAATATCATAAAAACAATCTCAGCTTCTCTTAAAAAGAAAGCAGGTAAAGCTTCTGGTGCAGTCACTGTGAAAGTGTTAAAAAGCCCACTGGTTTTCTCATTATGCTGTGTCAGCACAAGAGCTGTGGGTGCTCCCCTATTGCCGTTCCCTGCCCTACCCCTGCAGGGAGAAGAAGCTGTTCCCTGTGGGATTTGCAGCCTCCCCTCAAGCACTATGTGCAGGACAGTGAATAAACTGGGGCCCCAGGTCCCTGAGGAGCTGTGGTGGGCAGCAGGACAAAGCTGCTTTAGCCCTTACAACATCCCTGTGGCTGCAAACACAGCAGGGACCCCAAGGGTTGGGAGGTGCATCAAACTTCGTGGCCACAGGAACCAGGAGAGGGTGTGGAGAAACAGGGATCCAGGCAGTTCCCTGGTGCAATTGATTTTGCTGCTGAAAAGCTCAGTTTTCTCCAGGCCTGCTGGATAGCCACTGTACCCTAACAAAAGCACCTGGAATTCTGCTGGGCTGGTGCAAAGCAAGTGCATAACAGGGCAGTGAAAATATCGTTAGGGGAAGTGCCCACAGAGGCATCCCAGGGTCTGTGCTTGAAATTTGACATGGCAGGTTGTGATTAAGGGCATTCCCCTCCTTCTCCAAGAGGTGTTTGTTCACATCTAAACTGCAGTGCAAATTGGTTGCTGCTGGAGAGCTCTGTTAGCAAAAGCCAGCATGGGAACAAAGATGGATAGAGGAAACCAGCCTCCTCCTACCTGGCATTCCTCTGGAAAGCACAAGGTTCAGAAACAGATCACAAGTAGCGATGTGTCGAATGCATGACCAGCAAAGTGCCGGGTCAGTGCTTGGGAACAGCAGCATCTCTGGAGCAGGATATAAGGGCATACATTTCCCCTACACTGCAGAAAAACATGCTCCATAAAAGTTTTAGGTTCTTGTATAGGTTGTACTGGAATTGGTGACCCCTGCTACCTGCTGTGCCTTTATAATCTCTTCGAGCAGGTGTGCCCCTGCCTCTGACAGGGCCAGAGGCAGGCAGGTGCCGCAGCAGCATCTACGTGGCTGTGCCCAGGAAGGCGGCTGCACCAGGCAGGTGTTGGCTAGAGCAGGGCAGGGTGGCTTGCTGGGCTGAGGCTGCCCAGGGCAGCCTGGCCACAAGGGAGGATGTGGCAGCCCCCTATTTTCCCACGTGGTTTGCTACTCCTGATAAACCAGGCTTGTGGCTTATTTGAGCCTCGTCGAGGGTCCTTGTTAGGAATCAACTCTAATGATGTTCCCTTCCCCTCCCTCCTCACAGGCTACAAGGAACAGGGGATCCCACAGCAGCTGTAGTGGCTGGGACAAGTATGGTCAGAGAAACACGGCGAGAGATTTCCTTTGGCAGCTGTGGGCCACGGACCTTTTCATTACCCTTTGTCTCTCTTCTTCTCCCTTTTGTTTTGTTTCCGTGTGTTTGAATCCGATTCATCTGCCTGTCCAGCGGAGCGGAGATGCAGAGCAGCTGGCGGAGACTTGCACTGATCCCACTGAGCAGCAGAGATGGGGCAAGCACAGCGTGGGCTGGGACTGGTCCTGGCCAGCATGCGGTGGGTGGCCGATGAGGAGGAGGACGGTGCCAGGAAAAGGAAACACCCTTGGTGAAGGATGCACCTGGGCAGGCAGCTGAACCAAGGGAGTGGGAGATGCTGCTTTCTCTCTCCTCCTGGCGGAGGTCACTGAAGACATTTTTCCTCCTTTCTATGCTCACTGTTAAAGGAAACCGGCTGTGAACATCAAATACCAAGGAGCTATTCATAGATTTAAGTATAGTATGTAAAAGCAAACCAGTGATACTTTTTTTCCCATCCCAAGATTCCATCCTTGACTGCTCTGCAGTAGTGGAGGGTTCAGCCCAGCCTCCTCTGCTGTCTGTATATATGATACTCAACGAAGTTCTGTCCTCAGATGTCTTGAGAAACCTGCTTGCTGTAATACATATTGTACTGCTGAAATGATCTGGGGCCATCCCCTGCTTCCATCTGCTGCCACCATGCAAAGACCAGACCTGCTGGCGGCCCCTGGGGAGACTTCATCTATCAAGGGACTGGTGCCCTGCAGCTTCTCTAGGGTGATGGGTGCAGCCATGTGTTGCCAAAAGTTCCTAGTGTAAAACAATACTGGGGGAGCCAAAACCCAAGACTTCTCCTCCCTCTGAAAGAGACTTGCTGGCAGTGTCTCCATGATTTGGAAACGGATCCCCTTACAGCATGATATGTGCTCCTGGCTGAAGCAGCCTCCCAGCTCCACTTCCCCAGGGTAAGTGCCCAGAACTCAAGTATCATGACGTGGTGCTAACCAGGTGCTCAGTAGCTGTCCTGGTTGGAAGGCCCATGGCCAAATGGGGTAGGTAGGGCTGTGTTTTCCTGGTTTGAACACAACGATGTGTAGAGTTGCATTGGTCATCCAGGTGGAGTGACCCCTCTGATCCTTGCAGTATTTAAGCAGGGTGAGAGAGCAAAACCAGGCTTCTGCTTGCATCACAGAGGGTCCTTCCATCCAGAGGAGGTTCACACAAACCCACTGCCAAAACTGGGAGCCACCTGAGTGTGGCAGAGCTGAGGCCTGTTTCCAGCCCATCACTCCTTCCAAAAGATGGTGGGCAAGGGGGTGGCAGCAAACCCCGCTGCCCTACAAGCTCCTGGCCTCTCCTGGTATGATGGTTTGCTTTTAACACAGGTCTTCATTTTTCATGCAGAGCAGATCATGTGAACTAAAAGATCTCCTGTTGCAAGAGAGCTGGGGTGTCAAACAACAGCAAGTGCCCCTGAGCACGGGTGTCTCCTTGCCAGGCAGAAAGCACAGACCACCTAGCTGTTCTCCACACGCTGTGTGTTTAACACTCAGAGGTATGGCAGGGGTATACTGGGCAGGACAGCTGCCCCCCAAGGGTAGAGGAGAGCCCTGCACTGGGCAGGGCACCTGTTGGTGATGGCCCCAGGGAGCTGGTGGTGTAGGAAGCTCCTTTGGTGTTTTAATGTTAACCTATGGCTTAGCCTCCCCACAGCCCCAGGTGCTCTCCTGAAGGTTGGTGATGCAAGACATTTCTTCCCAGCAAATTTCCTACCTGCCCAATGCCCACACTTCACTGTGAGCCCACAGCCTATGAAAAGCAGGCACCAATACTTGTCTGCTCTCCCAGCTCAGAAGGTCCTTCTCCAGGGCTAAAGATACAGCATCATCCACAGTCCCGACTAAGTTGTGGTGGAACCCTCCAAAGCAGCAACATAGCTGGAAAACACCTTCACAAGCTGCTGCTGTCATCAGTGGGAACTCTTCTTTTGAGGTCTGTAACTAACCCTTAAGCCACCCAAATAACTTGCCAGCTCAGCTGCAGTGAACACGACAAAGAGCAATGATTACCCCTCACTTTTGCCAAAACAGAGTGGCTGGTTCAAGAGCAAATGCCAAGCATTGCCTAAGAATTGAGTTAGTTGTGCCGTGGTGCCAGGATGGGAGTGCCGGAGCCTTGGCAGGCATGGGTAACAGGTCATGGATAAAAGAAACTGGGCAAAGCGTTTGGGTGCAGAAGCTCTGAAACAGGAGCAGCCAAGCATGGCTTAAGAACAATTTCTTCTGGTGCCTGTGAAGTTGGTTTCACTTTTAAAAGATGGATTTAAACATGTAGTGGACAGGCAGTGCAGGAAACTTCCGTCTGGGGAGGATTAAACAAGCTGACATTTTCCCTGGGCATTAAACTGCCAAAAGTCACATCTCCTGTGGCATCAGGTGTTGGATCAGCAGCAGATGCCCCATCCCAGAGACCCAGCACCTGTACAAAAGCTCACCTGGGTACAAAAAGGGACAGGATCAGCTCCTCTTCAGCATCACCAGGGTTTTGCTGGCCTTCCAGATCACAATTGGTGCTGCTGATCTCTGTGCTCTAGTGAGGATGGAAGAATTGGATTACTTGGGGAAGGACTTGCATGGAAATGCTGCCCTCCCTCCTATGGCTGTGGGTCTCCAGAGAGCATTGCTTCAGTTAGGTGTATGTGCTGTCTGTGTTTATTGCATGAGGGAGTTTGGTGCTGCAGTGCAGCACTGCACAGGAGAGGTGAGGGATCTATAATTTACTTTCAAGTTTTGCTCTATAACAGTTTTTTCTTATTTTTGACCTTTCTATCAAATTGATGAACTGAAGAAAACACCCAATACACCATTTAGGAGACTCTGAAATCAGCAAACAACACCCAGGACAAAAGGCCTTATTTCTGTCTGTTATGCTGATTTGCTTAATTGATTTTAACTAGAAGCAGATAGATTCTCACTCTCTAGGACAGGAGCAACTTTATAGATGGACCTTGCTATCAGACAGCAGGCACCAAATTGCATTTTCCCCAAAGCTGCCCCACATCAGTAATAATGGTGATAAAATCCCCTGCTTTTTCCAAAAGTCCTGATTAAAACTAGCACAGCCAAGCTCTTCCCAGCCCAGGTGTGAAGAGCAGCCTGTTCTCAGGCTGTGGCAAGCCCCTCACCCTGTGGCAAGTATTGGGGAGCTGCAGAGAGCTCAGATGCTGAGCCCAAGGCAGGGCTGGGGAAATTGGAGGGGATGACCTGAGGGGTCACAAGGGGGTTCTGCTCAGTCCCATCTTTAATATCACACCCTCCACTGTGGCTTGTTTTCCCTCCTCTCGCAAGAGGCCAGACCTTTGTGCCAGGGACAGGCCAGGCAGACCCATCCCCTTGAGCGACTCCCAGTAAGCCCATGGTGGGGAAGCTGGCAGCAAGCTGGAGAGGTGTGTGTGGTGCCCACAATTCACGCACTGGTGAGAAGAGCCACACAGTGAAGACACACGTATGAGTGCCAGTTCAGAGCTTTCTCCCATCAGCAATTATTTTCTTTCTCTTTAGGGTCAAATTAATCCTCCAGCACTTTTACACCTCTTTCCAAAGTGCTGCAGGAGGGAGGCCACCTCCTCTGGGACAACACCTCCACCACCAGGAGCCGGATAGCTCTCATCCCGACTGCAGGAGCTGTGCCATGAGGTGCCACACTGCCGCTGCAAACCGGCCCTGCCTCCTCGCCAGCACAGCCAGAGGCCACAGCCCCGGGCACTTCATCTGGGCCAAAGCACATGGCACCCAGAGCTATCCCAGTGCCAGCACCTGCTTTATAAATGTAGATGTTTTAGATGCAAGTTTTACAGCTGAAGAGTGGTAGTGGGTAACGAAGAATAAATGCAGTTGCTTCACCCCCATCTGCCAGCAACGCGGAATTTTCTGCTGCTCTTTTCTGATTGCGAAAACCAGGTTTCTCAAAAAAAGAAAAAAAAAAGGGGGAAAAAAAAAGGGCTTTAATGAAATAGTTCCTTGGTACTTGAACCCAGCCGGGCTGAACAGCTGATTTACTACTCATTGGAAAGCAATTCCAGGTAGGAACCAAACCAAATGTGTGTTTGAAATGTGTGGCCAGTCAAAAACCTGTTTCATTCTGGGTCAGCCCAACCATTGCAACGTAGAGCACACTAACATTTTTTTTCCAAGTTTGCTGGTGTTGCCAAATCTGTCTTTGCCATGCGAAAGGTGCTGTGGCAGGTGACCCCCACTCTCCCTTTTGCCTGAGTGGCCATACTTGCCACAGGGGCTCGGCATCACTCCCAGCTGTGGCACACACGTCTGGAAATTGCAGCCAGGAAGGTCAGCAGGGCTTTGTGCTGGGAACAGCCTGGGCGTGCACCTGTGTGGCAGAGAATTTTAGACCTGTGAGGTGACTCCAGCTGTGCCACATCCTGTGCTTCCCCAAGACACAAAGCTGCATGTTCCTCCCTACATGCATCAACTGTCACACATTTTATTAAAGATCTTTCAGTTCTGCTGGAAATTGCCCCTTGTCATAGTCTTACCTTGAGTATTGTGCTGAGCTCTGTGGACAGGACATTGGAGAGTCCCATTATTCTTCAGGGGGCTGTTTTTTTCCACCCTTGCCTTGCCTCCTGCTTGTTTTGGGATGACCCTGCAGTTCACATAGATGCATACACTCCAGCCAGGGTGTATTTTATTGCTATCCAACCCAAATTGCATCCACTGCAAGACACCACCAAGAGTTCACTGACATTTAAAGTCCAGATACAAGGAGATTTATAAGCTTGGCTAGATTTGATATTCCTCCCAGTTAAAAGCAATGACTTCTCCCACATGCTTGCTGACCACAGTGTGGTAACACAGCCCTCTATTTTCTAGCAGAAACTGCTTCATACTCGCACACACAGTGCACTTTGAGGCAGTGCTGCAATTTAGTTCCCAAACTGGCACTCAGAATTTCCATCCCCCTGTGGGAGCAGTGTGCTGCAAAACCCCAGGTCACAGTGGCACCAGCTGAACCAGTGTTAGTTACAGTGACTCTCATTAGAGCCCTTATCACCCACAAGCCCTTCTTCCTCCTCTTGTCATCCGTATAACTAACTAAGCCAGGCTAAAATACAAGTCCTGCTTCTCTTGCACCCACCCACTGGCCAGAGGGAAGCAACAACGCCCCAACCCCACTGCTGGAATGGTGCAGTAAGAAGTGAAAGGCTCTAGGAGTGGCAAGGTGAGAGTAACTCAGTCCATCTTCCAGCTCCGAGAATGCTTTCAGCAGGCAGGTGAAAGGAAATGGCACATTTTGGCTTGGGATCAAAATGGGCTCCCCTCTACCAGTTCTGCCTGGAGGTGATGGCAGCTCTCCCCAAATATACAGCAAGTGATCTCTCCCTGACCCACACTCCCACTTCACCCACCACACAGACACAGGAGCTGTTCCACAGGCTGGGAGGGGGATAAGTTGTCCATCACTGGCTCAAGTCCATGCTCTCCTTGGTTTTGGCCATGGGCACATCAGATTTTTCCACCCTACGAAGGAAGAAGCAGGGGCTTGCCTAGCTGTGCCATTTGCACCCTGCTGGTGAGCCCACCTTTCATTTTAGTACTGGAGCCCAAACTAAGGGGTTACCGAGGACCATTTGTATGCCTATTTATATCACTGAGTATTGGATTGTGACTTCTTGTGTTTTGATACTGTGGATATTTTTTTTTAAAGTTAAATATATTCTATTGCTGGACAGCTAAAACGAAATGCAGAGTCTCTTTATGTAGCCTGGAGAAACCTCATCAAACCCTGACTCAAAATGCGTCCTGGTCCTCCTCCTCCTCCCACCAGCAGGTTGGTGGAAAGCATCCAGCAGACACCAGCCCACACCCACATCACCTGAGGAGGGGAGGCAGGGACCAAAGCGTGGCTCTCTTGAGGAATTAATGGCCCAGAGTCTTCCAGGGGAGCATAAGGCTTTTGAGGAGCCTCACCTGCACCTCTGGAGTGGAGACAAGGGAGGGGGGAAAGCCACCCTGGGTTCCCCTGTGCACATGCCTACTGGCATGTTTTCTTTGCAGTTTTAGCCCTTTAATATGACTCCAGGCACGCTATTTCTGCTCCCCATGAAGAACAGCCCATGTGCTGCTGGCAGCTCAGCCATGCACACCTGAGCAGAGCAGACATCCTCAGGTGGCAGAGCTGTCACAGGGGAGCTTTCCCAGGAAAGGCAGCTCTGCTGCAAGGGCCAGCAGCCTGTCAAAACACACCTGCATGTTTCAACCATCTGTACTCATGCTCCCTGCTCCACCTGCTATGTGTAATGCCCCTAATGGCACTGCTCTGCTCTCTCCCCAAAGCCACCATTGGTGGGAAACACATGGTAGATCCCAGCTGGACTCATCAGGCCTTGGTTTTTGTTGAGACAAGCAAGGGTCTAAAGTCTCTAAGCAGCTGCTCATTCATATGAATGTCTGCAACCTAGTAATTTTGACCCCAAACGTTGGCACATGGGTGGTTTCCAAGCTGCCAAGTTTCCCCTAGTCCTGTTTGTATGCCCTACCTATGTAGGAGACTCCTATAAACACAGGGTTACACAAGAAGTTTGTCTCAGCTGTCCCCTCTGCAAGAGACCTCCCAGCCATTAGGAGAACAAGGCCTGCAGCCATATCCCCATCTCTAGTCCATAGCATTCATGGAGGATGGGTTTCATCTGCCTGGGATGCTGCAGCCCAGATGGGAAAGGACAGCATCTTGCTCCATCAAAACCCCAAATCCTTGGAGGACTGCCAGAGGTGATGGCAGGCTGCAAGGAGTAAGTGCTGAGCACATTTTTCTGTGCCATATGGGACTGCACAGTCCCTCACATGCCCCATGACTGACCCTCAGCTGCCACTGTCCAGGGTGGCTTCCTCCTCACTGCAGAGCTTTGGCTCTCCCCATTCCCTGCTCTTAATGGAGAAGGCAGCATGTAGCACAGGGCTTGGTGGCATCTTCTGCCCACCCAGAGCAGGTGCAGGGCTGCCCTCCCTTCCCAGGCTCCCAGAGAGGCAGGGCAGAGGGGAGAGGGCCAGTGGAGGAGGTGAAAGATGTCTGGGAGAAAATGCAACTGTGCCCTTGATAGTCACACTCCACAGTCCCAAACGCAAGGGCAGATGTTGGGAAATGCTTGCTTGAGAGATTACAGTGTGGTTATCCCTGACTCCAAATTGCCAGTGCAGTGCAGTGCTCCCTGATTGCACAGGCTAATGCAAGAGGAGCAGCAGGAGGCCAGTGCCAAGAGTGGCCCTGGTGAAGGGGCCCTGGAGGGGGCACCCACCCAGAGAGGCTGGGGGATGTAGCCACTGGGAAGGTGACAGCACAGATCCCACCTCACCTGTCCTTGCAAACAGTGCCCAAGAAGTGTGGAGCCCACCAAGAACCAGCAATGGGAACTGAGCAGTGCAGAACACGAGGCAGGTGGAACCGGGTGGCAGGTCCAGCCTGGGAGGCTTTCACAGGACTCAGCGGGCCACACTCAGGTTTGTTGCAAGACCAGCAAGAAGGCTCTTCTCGCTCCCCATGGCTTTGAGGGGTCTGGTAGGCAAGACAGAAGCTTTCTTTCACTTTCCACATCTTTCTATTTAAGCTTTGTTCCCCAGTATGTGAAGCACTTTGGCATGAAAACCGATATATAGTATTACGATGCTATTAATACACCCATGCAGACACATTATGATGTGGCAAATCCACTAGAGAAATTGGGAATAATTACCTCAAAGAGATTTCTTTACCACCTGCTAATGGAACCATTTCAGAAGGGGAGGGGGAAAGATAATAAACACACAAATGGAAAGTGGAGCTTAGTGAAGATAAATAAGCCATGAGGAAAACCTCCATGCCTTATCCTCATCCAGGCACCACCACAAGAACCAGTCCCTCCCTCACCCCAAGGAACAAGCATCTGCAGCAGTTTCTCAGCCCTGCAGGCTGTCGACACCCCTGTTCCAGGGAGCACTGGCACTAGGAGGCAGAAACCCAAGAGTTTTTCAGAGGGTTAGAAGAGACAGAGAGGCAAGGGGTTGTGATCACAGCCTGCAGCTTCTAATGGCTTCTCAAACAGCCAGCAGGACCAGCTCTGTTGCAGCAGACACCCAAATCCCTGCTCTGAAGCCAGACAGCACCATCACACAGAAACCCAGGGAATGGGGTGACCAGTGGGTTCCTGGGGTGCTTACCCCACAGTATGCTGGCCCTTGACGGAGACAACAGTCAGCAAACCTTGAGCTCCTGAGGAACTGGAAATGCCCAACACAGGCCTGCTCTGCCCTTCTCCAGCATCCTGTGGGTGGGCAGAAGCCAGACCAGCTCTGCTCCTGTCCCCCAGCCACAGGCGCCACAGCCAAAGCCCATGACTTCCCTGCCCCAAGCCCCACACTGCGTTTCTGGGCATGCCCCTGCCCAGCTACCCACCTCCTCCACACCACGGTCTCAGGGGAGGCACACAGCCACCACACACATCTCACCCTCCAGCTCAAGAGCACAGCCTGCCCAGATGCCTTCAAAGCACAGCACAGCCCTTTCTGTCACTCCTCTCTGCACCCACTTGGTGCTTCACAGCACGGGTGCACCCAAGGAAACTGCCTTTCCAGGAACCACTGCACAACTGGGACAATTACTCTCCCTTTGCACTTATAGCCTCCCCAGAGCAAACTTACCTTCTCAGGGCTACCACACACTGCTGGGATATATCCAGCCCTGCAGCAGCGCTTGCTGAGAGCCATAGAGGGCTGCAGCCACAGCACCAACAGTCCTGTGCTGAGGAGGAGCAGCCGAGACATTCTGTATGATCCAGGGCAATCAGTAGTAATCAGGTGGGCAATCAGTAGTAATCAGGTGTGCTTCATATCAGGCCATCTGGGAGAGTTTGGGCTGTCAGCTGCTGTTACACCAGTGAGACAAAAGTTATCTGGTGCAGGAGGGCTGCTGTCATTCCTTGCAGCTCACCCCATGGGGAGCCAGGCTCTGCCCATCAGCAGCTCTTGCTGGTGGGTATGCAGACACGGAAATACACCAGCTGGATAATGGATCATTTAGAGATACACATTTAGAAAAACATGATTTTGATTGTATTTGATTCAAACTAGTCTGAGCAACCATTCAGAAAAACCATAATGTCCATGCAAAGGAGGGTTATTGCAAGGTATACATATACTGTCTCGAAATCTCCAAGTCACGCAGTCCAAATACACACTCAGATCCAAAGGCAGCTATGGGAAGGTAGCACCTGATCCTAGAAGCTAGTATTACAATTACAGGCTATTTCAGAGCCTGTTCCCACAGGAAAGCTGCAGCCTGTGGAAAAGGATGTGAGTTTCAAGACTGGCAGGAGTATATGCTTGTGTCTAGGGCACAGTGTGTCCCCAGAGGAGGTGAAGATGTGTCATCCAAGAGCTAAAAAAGCACTAAAAAATGGCATCGAACACCATGTGCCCCAGTAACTTTGGACTGAGACCTGGGTTGACACACTTGTTCAGCTCCCCCTGCCAAACTGGGAAAGTGGGGGGCGGCAAAACCACCCCCAGGCTGAACCTTACAGGGAAAGCTGAAATGCTATTCTCTGCAGCAGGAGCCTGCGGGCAGCACCTGTGCCAGCAGGGACCCCTTCACCAGACCTTGGCACAAGGAGCTCTGGCAATTGCTGATGCACCTTTGGACACCTCTGACTCCACCAAACCAGTCTAGCTCAGGAGAAAGCAGAATTAAAGGCTAAAGATGACTCCAAGGCCTCTTCTGTTTCTTCGCCAAATGGAGAAGGTCTGTTCTAGGAAACAAATTCCCTGGAGGTCTAGTTTTAGAAAAAGGCTGTTTCTGCTGGCCCTGGCCACCATGTGCCCCCTGCCTTGCCCACCCTGACCCCTTGCCTCCGCTTCCCCCTCTCCCAAACCCACCAGGGTGGGTTATCCACCCCAGACACAGGCTTGGAAATAGTGAAGGCAAATGGGCACTGTGCTGCCAGCAGTGTGAAGGAAGGCAGTGGTTTTTTAGGGGATGGGTCTTGGTACCAAGCCAGACATATGAAGGACAGGATGGCACCAAACTGCCCAGAGGATTCTCTCTGGGCAGCAGCACCTGCAGGCTGGACCATGCTGGCATGCAAGCACTCAAAAGACAGCTTTTCTAACCCTTAATGATCTCCCTGCAAACCACAGGAGCTGTGAGCCTTCTGGCAAAGCCATATCCCATGGGAAAAGCAGCTGGGCATGTGCAAAAGATGGTAGTTGCATCAGGACACATTTGAAGTGCCTGCTTGGGGATGATGAATTGTGCAGAACCCACCCATGGGTCCTGCCATCTCCCCTCGCTGTTTTAAGAGGCATAAAAAGAAATGAAGCATGAATTTAGCACTAGCAAAAGATACTGCATTGCCAGCAGGAAATGCTTTTTTAGGCACTGATCCTTTACAAAGGGGGAAACAATCTACAGTATTTCTATCTTGCTACTGCAGACTCCTCTTGCTCTTTCTTCTCCCACTCCCTTATCCAAGCCAAACCCCACTTCTGTAGCTCTGTGTGTGTGTCCCTGCAGGAGGAGTCCCCAGGTTCATGTCTTGGAAAGCAGCATAAAAACATCTCAGAGCAAAAGCCCATCCTGACAGCCAGGTCAGTCACCTGATATTAAAATACTTTCCTTTTGTTTCCTGGCTCTGGTCAGCTGTTTGAGTAAATAATTTTGTGCTTCTATTTCTCTTCGTGCTCTGTCATCCAGGTGGTTTCGAGTGTAAGATTTTTACATGAGGAAAAGTGTGTTTGAAAGTCCTGGCAAATGGGCAGTGGGGAGTGGGGGGTTCTGGCCCCTGGTTGCAGGTCTGACATTATTAATACACACTGGATGAATGGCAGGAGGCACAAAGTCCCAGCAAACAGAAAGCACTATCCCCAAGCAGGAAGCAGAGAGATGCCAGCAGTGTGATGAGCTGTTGGGGCCCAAAAATTTTAAACAGTTTCCTCCAGAGCTGGTCCATGTGGGATTTACTCAGGAAACCTCCACCATGGGGATTCTCTTCTAGAGTGGCATCAGCAGCAGCTCTCTTGTGCTCCCTGGCTGCTCCGGGGTGGAAGAACTTTATCCTGGAGAGCAGCAGCAGCAGGAACCAGCAAGAGAGGTTCCCTAAGGACAGGGGGAGAGGTAGGGGTGGGAAGCGAACATCTGCCAGTACAAAAGCAACAGCAGCCCCTAGGGCACCTCCCAGAGCAGTAAATCCCCACATAAAGCCTTCCGTGCTGTGCTCCAGTGCCTCGCTGGAGACACCACTCGTGATGGGTCAGGCCCTGGTCCGGGACGGAGCCGCTCTTGGGGAAGGGGTTTATTAATTTTAACGACCCTCCAGCTCCCAGTGCGAGCATCACCAGGCCACAAGTCACAAAACTTCAAGGGGGTGGGGGGCAAGTCCCAAAGCAGCGACGCCCGGGGTGCGGGCAGGGCCGGAGAAAGGATCCCGGACAGCCTTGGGATGAGGACACATTTCCCGCAGGGCAGCTCTTCCTCTCCCATATCCTGGTCCTCGGGGGATGCACAGCCACCTCCCGGTCCTCGGGGACGCATCGCCACCTCCCCGTCCTCGGGGACCCATCGCCACCTCCCGGTCTTCGGAGATGCATCGCCACATCCCGGTCCTCGGGGACTCATCGCCGCCTCCCGGTCCTCGGTGGAAGCGCCGGGAGTCCCGGCCCGGCCCGGGCTGGGGGTGGTCGGCAGGGGCGTCCGGTCTCGTTTTTTAAGGCACGGCGGAAAGGAGCTGCCAAAGCCCAGCCCTGTGTGGGGGCTGGAACCCAATACGAGCCCTCTCCACCGAAGGCCGGAGCGTGTCCTGGCAGCATCCCTCCCAAGCATCTCCAAGCCAGCAGGACCCTGGAGGTGTTAGGCTGAGGTGAAAGGCACCCCCAGGCTGATAGAGACCCCTCCACACTCAGATGCTATTTGGCCATCCTGCCACTCCCTCTGCCAAGCCACCCCTGCCATGGTGCCCCCTGTTTCCCCAGACACTCATCCCCTGCAGCACAACAAAGGCAGGAGCTTTCCCATCCTGGCAAGCCCCTCATTCCCACTTCCCCAGGCTGCACTGGACAGGATGACACGGGGGCCCTGAGTAAAACCCAAAGGGGCTGTTGCCAATTTCCAAGCTGTCAGAATCACCTTACCCTGGGGGAGCGCTGAGGACTCCCCAGGGGGAAAAGCCCACTGCTGGCAGCTCCAGCCCCAAATATCAGCACTTCATCACTTCACACCTCTGCATAAGAAAACCCTCCCTCCTACTGCTGGGATTCCCCCCAGCCTCCTCACACCTTCATTTATGACCATCAGTACTGAAATAGTTTAAGACCCTCCTTCTGAGGTCTCACTGCTCAGGCAGTGCAACCCCCTCCAGCCCTTTCTCAGGGCAGGGGCTCTGGTTAGGGAGGCCAGGCACTAGCACTGCCCTGCATTGCCTGTGGCAGGGGCAAAACCCTCCAGAGGGGCTTCCCAGAGCCCCCCAAACCCTGCCAGCTTGTGCTGTGAACAACCTGGAGCACACAAGCCTCAGATGTCTACCAACCACCACAGCAAGTCCTGCATTTTCAGAGGTTGCCACTCCCAGCTGGCCCCGAGCACCCCCTGATTTATGGGAGGCTCGTTCTGGCAAGTAGTACCTAAGAACATAATGATGAAGGAAAAGAGCTGCCCCCTCCCCACCTACAGTCTGAGCAGGCTGCCTCACACCCCTCGGCACTGCTGGAGGTGCTGAGAGGCTCCATTCTGTAACAATAGAAGCCTCAGCAATGTCTAGTTTTCTTTATTCCACTATTATAAGTGCTGGCCTCTCTTCCCTATATTGAGTTTATGAATCATCTAGTTTATTAATCTCTATAAAGAGGCAGAGAGCCCTGGGCTTTGTTTTAGGGGGGTGCAGTAATGCCAGGTGGGGGGGCAAGCTAAGCTCTTGCTGTGGAATGTGTGGATGGGGGCCTGCCCCTTCCCAACACTGTGTGAACTTCAGGGTCAGCAGATGCCAGCACTCAGTCACAAGGGGTTTCTTTCCCTCACTTGTTTCCTTTCCCTCTCCATCATGATGTCGTTGTATTTCATTAACTCTCAAGAGAGGTTTTTGCAGAACAGGGTTGAGGTTCTTATTCTTTCCCTTCTGTTTTTGCATTTCAGGGTGCAGCTGGGTAGCTTTTGGGGGCTTTTGTTTTATTCCGAAGGTAGAAGGAGTCACATACCAGACTCTCAGTTGCAAAAAAAACCTGGAGCAATAAGTAAAACACTGTTGGAAAAGGTGCTGCAGGAGTGTGCACGGCAGCCAGACAGGAAACGTGTCTGCTTGCTAAAGCCCACGAGAGACTGCTGGTGCACTGAGAGCAGTCTTGTATCACTTATACTGCCAGCTCTACCTCCTAACCAAGAGGTTTCTAGTCTTCAAGCAAATTCCATGCTGTGTTTCTCCTGCAGTTTGTTTTAGAAGTGCTGTGGTGAGCCAGGACTGGTCCCCAGGCCGGGCTGCTCCTGGGGGTCTGGGCATTAAATCTGGCTTTCCTATGAGGCAGCCCACCCACCCTCCTCAGCCAGGCTCCTGCTGTCCTGCACTTGCACAACCAAGCAGGAGGGAATGCAGCTGCCTTCAGGCTCTACAACCTGTTTCCTCCTTCAGTGAAGAAATAATCCAGGTGGTTTTTTTGTGGCTTTTGGTCCAAAGTGCTTCCTCTGGCCCTGCCCACAGTGCGGGGTTCTTCCCTACTCTTGCTTTTATGCAGCAGTGCTGGAGGCTGATTCCACTCCCAAATCATCCCGGACATGAGAGGTTGTTTCCCAGGCTGCCACAGGCTGTGTAGGGCAGACACAGACTGCACACCAGGGGAATGCTTCCCATATGCCTTTATTTGCAATGTTACAGGACTTTTTTACAGGCACTGTGCGTTGGTGTTCCAGACCGGTTTGGCTTTTTTTTCTGTATTACCCAATGACTGAGAGATGTGGTGGGAGCAGGGAGAATCCCTCCCATCAACTGTTCCAGCCTCCAGGAAGGCGTAAGACATCTGAGAGGAACAATCTGCTTCTTCCGAAGCCACAAAGCAAGAACTCTGGTTTATAAACAGGCTTAAAAAATAATGTACATATATAAGAGCAGCTTGAAGCTAAAGTACAGCGGTAAGTGGTACATAGCTATGCGTATCTGTTCACACCCTTTCCCCAAAGCTGGAAAAGGGATGGTTTAAAAACTAAAAACAGTTTAAAAAAAAAAAAAAAAAAAAAAGAGGGATTCCATGCATTAAATTTTAGTGTTTTGTGCAATTAAAACGGGATGAAAATAAATATAACTTAAAAAAAACCCCAACCTTTTCCATGACGCTAATGGAACAGAGGGAAGTCTGTAAGGCACTTCCACATGGGCTATTCTAGAAAGCCTGGCAAGGAGCTAAAACAGTGCAACCATTAACAATGACATCCGATGAGCAACAGACACCTGTCTGGTGAGATACGAACTGAGGGAAACCTTAGGAAACTTCAGTCCTTGGGAAAGAGGCTGGGGCATGGCTGCAGATGGCTCAGTGGCCAACTCCTCCTCCTCCTTATTGCTGCAGGGAGATCTCCCCCCTCGAGGGTGCCGGACCCACCGCCCTGGGGCAGAGGTGCTCTGGAGCGCTGCTCCTGGGGAATGAGACAGTGGGTTTGGGGATGGAGCAGGTGAGGGATTCGCAGCTGTCAAGCTCCTGCACCACCTCCTGTGCTGCACACTCCTTCTGTCCTCAACACGAGGGACTCCTGGCTTGCCCCGCAGCCTCCCTTCCCCATCGTCCTCCTGATGGATGACCTTTAGTGAGACAGCCCTGCTGCTGCTTATTTCAAATGTTCCAGGAAGTTAAAAAATAGCCTCTGCCCTAAATGGGGAACTGGGTGTTTTCACAGGAGCACGGAGGCCATCCACACAGCCCGAGCAGGTTGGGAAGCCAGAGCAGCAGCAGTCAGACAGCTCTGTGGAAAAAAGGGGAAGGCACAGGCATGCCTGACCCCAACTCTGCTTTGCCAAAGGTGACTAACCCAGGAGCTGCTGTGCTGCTGTAACCCTTTGTCTGCTGCAGATAAAAGTTATGGAGTTGCTCCAGGTGGGAGGGTTGACCTGGGCCAGATGTGGGCATTGGTGGCACTACCCCTACACACATGCTCAGCTGCTGACAAAAAAGACTGATCAACCTGGATGGCTACTCATAGTAAGTCTCATAGTAGTCGTTTATAAGCTACTTTTTCCAGCTAAGGAGGATTGCAGACCCCAGCTAAGGCAGGCTGGAAGCAGCTCCTAGCAGGGCAGCTGGGGCTCTAGAGAGGAGTTTGAAGTGTTACTGACCAGGACGCCTCACATGGGGGACGTGGGTGGGAAGCACCTGGCCATGGCAATATACATGTGCCCAACTACATGGTTCTGCAGCAGGAGAGAAACCCTCGCCCTCCAGTGCCACTCAAAAATAGCAAAGCAACCTCTATGGGATGTCTAGAACAAAAAATAAAACACCAAATCTGCCCTTTTAGCAGCTCTTAAGGACTTGGCACAGCCAATTCTCTAGGCTGAAAGGTGCTGGCAAAGACAACGAACGAGCTCCCACCCCAATGTCTTTCACCATCTCTGCACCTTGCTGACACACTCTGGCTGCCAGAGGGTCCTGGGCATGGCCACTGTGTGTTTTCAGTATGAAGCTACTGATCCCAGTGCAGGGAGAGACTCCTTCCTCTGCCAGCCCTCTTAAAATCAGGCTGTGCAAGAGACAAAAGCGCAATAGGCAAAGCAAGTGCTTGCCTAAGCAACCCCTCCAGGCTGCTCCCACTGACTCTGCAAAGCCAAGGTATCAAGTTCAGCTTTTGTTCTGGCAAGTTAGCTCTCTATTTACAAGGAGAGGGGGGAAAAAACCCAACCAAGACAAACCTGAAAAACCACAACAAAAACACATTAAATAGGGAGAGTATAGCTTTCAAATGGGAAGGGCAAGGGCTGGAAAGTGTCTTGTAGTGCAGTTCAGAAGAGTCAGTCGGGGGCAGGTTGGGGGTAGTGGCAGAGTCGGACGTGCGGCTTTAATGCAAGTCTTCGCTCTGGGACAACTCTGTCAGGATCTGAATGAGGTTGTCCAGTCCCCAGAGGTAGCCGTCCTCTCTGTTCCCTTCCACCCAGGGCACGTTGTGCTGGAGAACTTGTCCCTCCGGCAGTGGGGTGGTTTTCCCAAAGTCAATCATCCAGACTTTGGCCTGTTCCTGCTTGTCGTGAATGAAGAGGAGGGAGCTCCCAATTACCTGCAGAGAGGTGAGATGAATTAGTGATGCTCCTGTTGCTCATTCTCAGTCAGCTTTGGGGCTTTCAGACACCTTATCTCAGGCTGCATTTACTAGAGATCTGCTGCAATTTTTCATGTGCAAAAACAAGCTCTGGCTGCTGCTGGTTGTTTTTGCACATACAAATCAGCATTTGGACATGCTGATTTACTCATACAAATACCAGGTCTTGGCAGAAGAAGATCAGAAAAACATGGGCATGAAAGACAGAGATGTCATTTTGGAAACTGAGCCAAGGTTTCCTAGGAAGGAATGAGATTAATTGTCTCAGCCTTTACATGGGAATTGTTTTTCAAAGCCAGTTCTTTGTCATCAGCTTGTGCTGTCCACACTCACCAGCCCTGCAGACATCACCGCAGGGATGGGGATGCTCCAACTACAAGTTACTTGCAGTGTTCTGTCTCCTGCCCGAAACACCATCCAATTACACTCAGATTCCCCCTGGAACATCCTCCTGGCTTTCCCAGTGCTCTGGGGATGCAAGGTACAGAGCTGCATGCACATGAATTTCCTTTTCCCTGAGTGCACTCAGCTGCATCTGCTTTGAAGGGCTCTTTCATATCTTGACTGGCCTTTGGGAAAATCCTGCAGCAAGTATTGACCTGGGCAACCAGGGGAAGCCCCCAGGTGCATTTGTGCTCTGATAGTAGAAATCTCAAGGCCTGTTGCAGTGGGAGGAGACCCCACGAGCCCAGTGGTCACCAACCAGGGAGCAGAGAGATGATCAGCAGGTGGGTACCTCCAGCTCAGGCCCTTGACCTGTCCCAGCCAGGCTGACACCCAGCAGCAGCTCTGCCATGCCTTCCCAATGCTTAGGGAACATGTATCACTATCAGGCCAGTCACCATTGTGCTCTTCTGCTGAATCTGCTCCTCCAGTCAAAAGATTTTAGCAGAGGCTTCTACAGAAAAACACCAATGGATGTGCTTCAGAGCTGTCCCAAATGGAGACTGCTTCCCAGATGGTCTCTGATGTGCATGAATTGGTGGATTACAAACTTGCTTGCCCTGGTGTCACAAACCAGGACCTTGGTGACCAGAGTGCAAGGGCTGTAGCAGAGGTGATGCCGTGCACTGAGAGCCACGAGTGCCCCACGTGATGTGCAGACAGAAGGAGGAGAATCCAGCTGGTGTCAGCCCTCCAAAACAGCAGCACTACATGTTGCTGGGGACTCCCACACTCATGCTATCAGCAGGGTTTAGCTTGAGGTTTGCCTTTAGACAAGGGTTTTGAACGGGAAGCACGTACTGTTTGCAAAAAGTTGTTATGAATTTACATTTTTGAGGAGGCTTTTTCCTGCAGTGCATTGGGAAAACATCCAAGGTCCAGAGTTATGTATGATTTCCGAGAAATGCTTATCTTTAGCTCTCCTCCTTCTAAGCTCTTATAGCCCTTTCTTGGCCAGGACAAAGCACTTTAATTTTAAGGAAAAGCCTTTCACTGACGTTTTTTGCTTGCCTGTCTTGGAGCGCAGAATTCTCCTGGAGCTCCTCCGAGGAGCCCTGCCCAGCAAGGGCCCCATGAAGGGACACACAGAGCATGGAAGACCTTCTGCTGTGCTTCATCTTGAAGAGGGATGGAAAGTCAAAGCTGCTGCTTTTTAATTTTTAAGAAGTGGAAACTCCTTTCAAAACCTCCTTTGAAAGGCTGCTTTGTTTCTGTGTTTTCGAATGAAAGCCTGGCACTCGGTTACAGGGAGCATTTTGTTTCCTGTGTTGAACTGACCTGAAACCCTCAGTTTTGACATTTCCCTTCCAATTGCCTTACAGGCACTGCCATCAGGAGGCCTGGCCCCATCTGCCTCCAGCTCCCAGCAGCTCCCTCTGTGTGGCTGGGCCGAGGTGGCTCGTGTGGCTCCAGCTGAGGGACAGTGGGCTCTCTGAGCTGTGGCTCCTGAGCCCTGTGAGTCAAAGGCTGCTACGAGGCTCCCCTGCCCACAGACAACACATGACAAGGGCACACACACTCATGTTTTCTCAGGTAAATGCAACAGGAGGAAATGCTCTTCTCCAATGCTAAATCAATAAAATTATTTCATTACATTGTGGAGCATTTCAGTTCCTGAAATGGCCAAAAAAAGGTAGCCATTTCCTCTTAGTATTTCCATCAGAACTGAATTTTCACTGTAGAAAATGTTGGTATTGTGGATGGTCATTTCTGTAGAAAAGTCCTTCCAAAAGAAGAGTTCTTACTGTGGTGCTCCAACCAGCTCAGGAACACCAGGTTTGGGATAGCTGCAACTTATGGCTATATTAAAGCCCTGTTTGACCACATGGAAGCAACTGGCAGCCAAATGATACCTGAGGCACATTCAAACAGCTATCTCTCCCCATAACACCCCTGTGCTTTTACACTACGGATTTTTCCCTGTCATGTAAATCCATAAGTGGCCTGAGTTCCTCATAGATAGCTTTTAATCTGTACAAATATTGGTTTTCAGTAGATTTGAACCCATGTCAGATGTATAAACGTTGTATCTGTCATCATCTGTATTTGCATGTAAGTAATAGATAAACAGGGCTATGAAAATATGGATATAAGAATAAATTCAGAATTAGAGGTATTTACAGCCTCTGACTTTGACTTCTCTCCTTGGACAAGCTGAGATTAAACAGTCTGCATTTCTAGGCAAATCTATCTAAACAAGAATATTACCTCATGGCACTTGAAGAATGGAGATGTCTCCAGGGTAGCCCGGATACCCTTCAACCGGTTAAGGTAACTGTTCTGGAATTACAAAAAAGAAAACAAACCCAAGCTGTCAGTGCTGCAGGAAACCTACATGGAAACCACTGCAAGGGACAGACAGGAAAGTCACCTGTCTTCCCAGCATCCTCTCCATGATAATACATTTGTGTGGTGAAAGGTCAAGAGTGTTCCTCAGCCACCCTGCACTCAGCATCCTCCCACAGACCTGTCCCCTCAGAGGATATCCCCTTTTTGTGGCTTCTGCAGTATCCTGTGAGCTCCTGTGCCTTCCAAAACTTTGTGAAAGCATTTGCTTTTGCTGAACCGGTGCTTTCTGCAGACCTTCCCCACTGCATCCACGGTGCTCCCAGGAGGGAACAGCTAATTCAGCAGTCACTGCTGTCCACGTACAGCCAGGCTGCTTTTTTCTCTCCCTTACACCCTTTTAATAGATCAACTCTTCACCTCATCTGGCGGTTTATCACTCAGTCAGTCAAACATCACAAAACACTTCTGTAATTCCTTATCAGCGCTTCTGCAAAGTTGGTCCTGTAGGGAGAAGGGCTTTCACACTAGTTGACATGCAGGCCAAGACCTGCAAGCCTTTTTGAGCATCCTGGCATATTGCTGGATGGCACTAAACATTCTCTGATAATTTGATTTTGGGGTTTAGTCAGAAGGGCTAAGCACAGGAACACACACACAGCAGGTATCTAGGCACTACAACACACCTGCAAGCAGAGATGTGGCAGCCACTGCATTAAAATGCTTTGGCCAAGGAGCCCCATCCAGAGCCACAGCATGATAGTGTGAGTGTGCTCCAAGCTCTGAGGACAAAATGCAGCCAGGCAACTTCATTCTCTGATCCAGGAACAATCCCTGGTCAAACCCTTGTCCAAGTGAACATGCCGGTTTGAAGGAGGTAGTGCCAAGAGCCACTCCAGTTCAAGCCTTGCATTTGGATACTTTATACAGTACAGCTTAAAATGGGAGTGCTTTGTCAAATAGGATATTTGACACAGTTGGTGTAAATTGTTTACAGCACATCTCCTGTTCTCCTGGCAACACAGAGAAACTTGGAAAATGCTGATGGCAGCTTGCCCGTGTGAAGGGCGCCTGGCGCAAGGCCACCCTTCTGCGAGACCGTGCACAGGGCATTATGCCCATTATGCCAGGCTGGGAGCCCCTGCCTTTGCACACTGGGGTGGCCATCAGCCCAATGGATCAGAGGCAGAACATGGATGTGACTCCTCAACACGTTGTGGGAGCCAACCCTTGAGCATGCTCACCAGCCTCGGACCTGGCTCAAGCAGTGCTGCTGCAGCCAACATGTCCCTCCCCAGTTCTCTCCTCACCAGGATGGTGTTTCTCTTTGACATTTCTCATGCTTTTTAAAGAGAGATTGCTCAGGCTTCAGTCCTGCAGGCCAGGGAGCTGATGAGCCAAGGCCAGCCTCCGCAGGAGAAGCCCTCTGCAGGGAGTCCTCCCAGCATCCACACTCACCAAAACATTCCTGTTCCCTCTGGTGAACTCCCTGAAGGCCTCCATGACTTGTTCCTTTGTCCGTGTCTTCTTGAAGTCCCGGTTCACAGTGCCGTCCTCTTTCTTGAAAAGATGAGAGAGTTGTGAGCGGGATGGGGAGGGAGGGAGTTGGGGCAGAACTAAGGGTTTCAGTAGCTATACATATCCCTGAGTAGGATGTGACCAGCCTTTCTGGCAGCTGAAGGATATGTCTATGGAGCAGAGGTGAGCAGAGGCAGCAATTTTCTGTGCTGAACATCCCAAATTATTCCACAGTCCCAGTGCATTGACCTCTAATGCAAACAGCAACTCTCCACCATTACACACTTGCTAAGGTCACTGGCAATGTGGATAAACTCCCTCTCACGGGCCTGGTGCTTGCTGCCAACACAGGCTGGAGACTACCTGGTTCTGGTGTTTCTGTGCCCAAATGGCTTCCCATCACTGCTGTGGCTGAGCACAGGTGCTGACACCAGCCTTGGGCTGCCTCGCTGCCTCGGGCAGGACATCAAAGCATGATCAACAACAGGACAAAACTGAGTGTGGATGGAGAGAACATCTCAGGAGCGAGCACAGAAACCCTCCAGGTGAAATCCTTCATGGACCACTGCAACAAGGTGAAGAAGGCAAGGACCAAGCTCCATGGCTGTCTAGCCTCACTAGTCCTTTGGTAGTTCACAGACTGCAAACCCTCAAAGGCAGCAGTGTGGCACTGAGATGCAGTGAGCAGCCTTGTGCACTCCATCTATTCCTGAGGCACATCTGTCCATGACCTGCCACAGGGATGGCATTGCTTGGTCCACTGCAGGGACGACATTCAGCCCTGACCCAGAGGTTCCTGTCCAAACCTCCGGGCAGCTTGGTAGGTCTCTTCCCATTTCCCTGATCCTCCCAGGACTCTGATTTTTAAATCAGCACGTTTCATTGTCTGGAGGGGCTGTGGGACAGGCAGGCAGATCCTGCTTCCTGGATACAGGGGCTATTTTAAACCACACACGCTTGTGCTCATAGCTCCATTGCAGAGCTCCATCCCACTGCTCCAGACAGCTTGTTTGCACACAATAGAGTGAAGGGACAGGGGCCATAAAGACATCCTGTGGGCTGTGGAAGATGAAGTAAGGATGAAAGAATGGAGCAGAGCAAAGGCTGTGGGAGGCAGAAGGCACAATGAACTCACCTGCCCTGGAGATTTGAGACCCACCCAGAAATGCGCTCTGGGATAGGGGAATGTGCATCCCCCTGGACAGAGGGCTGGCTGTGGGTATGGTGGACTTGTGTTTTGGGGAAGTCTCAGCGAAGGTGATAACAAAAGCAAGGTATTAAAAGAAAACCTCCAGGAGGAACTTTGTTTGCGCAGATTGCAACCAATGCACCCAGCTTCAAACCACTCTGGACTCAGTGTGACCACCGTGATGTCACAGGTGACAAAGCAAGGCTGAAGGCTGGCAGAGCATGCACTGGCAGGGCCCAGGGACACCCTTTGGCTGGAGACACCCTGCTGTAGCAACCTTCCTGCTGACAGACCAAGCAGAGCCAGGCTGTCCTCTTCTGCCTGTGTCTCTGCAGCAGCATGGGCATGGTGAACGGTATTGCCCAAGGCTGGAACGTGTGCAGGATCCCAGAACCAGCCCTGAAAGTCTTCACCTGACTTTCTCAAGATGGCCAGCTCACAAGCCCCTTCCAAAGCCAGGCACGTGTGCGATGTATAGGGGAAGTGTGCTATGCCACTATATGTCCCTCACGTGAGCCCTGACGTGGCAGCTCAGAAACCAACCCACCCTCTCCCAGGGGGATGATCAATATCAACCTGGAGAAGTGCCACAGCACTAATTTCACATGTAAAGAGCACAACTTTCCACAAAGAATCCAAGAAAGGAGATGGACTTCTAAGTGCTCCTAAAAATAAATGAAAATCACAGATGGCCTTTCAGATAAGGCAATCTCAGTATCAGGAAAGCCAAACAGCCTATCCACAGTGCTGCTCCCACCTCCTGCAGTTTCCTTGCCCAGCCAGACGTTGCTGCCATGAGGCTGATAACTGCCATGACATTCACAGGTGTCCGAGCCTGGAGGGGGCTGGCTTCCATGCACAAGAAATGTGAGGGGGGCTGATAAGGGTTTATTGCAACCTCCGCCCCATCAGCAACTCCCATTTGCGCTGGCGTCACTGGGGCAGGGATTGGGTCAGCCAGATCTCCCTCCAGTGCTGCGTCTGGCCCGTCTTGGCAAAGTCAGGTGAAGGCTTTCCAGGCTGGTTTTGGGACCCTGTAAACATTCCAGCCCTGGGGAATACCATCCCACTGTGGCATTGTTGCAGACAATGGCGAGTGATGCTCAGACCAGAGCAGGAGCTCAGGAGTGTCACTTCTTGCAACGAGCTCCAGCAAGCTTCAACTGGGTCACCAGGGATCACTTGTGTTACTTTTGGCATGGAAATTTTATTAATAGCTACTGTTTCCAACAGTTCAAGCTATTCCAGAAAGTTAGATGGGTGTAATTTTCTCCTTTTGCAGTGGAAAATTTCCATTTTAAAGAGGAAAAACTGGATCCTCAAGGCCACCCGGGAAAGGGAGAGCTCAGCCAGGAAAGGGTCTCCATCCTCATTCCCAACCCTGAGCTGCCTGTGCACCTTACATGCCCATGCTGTGCCAAAGGCTACCATTGTTCTTTTCCTTTCCCTGTGACCCCTTCCAGCCCTCATGCCCTGGGCCAAATCCTGTCCTTCCCTTGCACTTCAAGGTACTCTGCTCTATCAGCCTCCAGCTGTGAGTGAGGGGCAGGGCAGGTTCACTCCTGCTCTTCCCAGAGAAGCATCCCCGTCAGGAAATATAACATGGAGAGACAGCCAGAGCACTGAAGGCACTTTCCCTAATGCAGAAACTCAATCCCAGAAATAGGGCAAACAACAGGGATGCAGCACAGCCAGCTCTACAGCCCTGCTGGAAAAAAAGCCAGCTGTGAAACAGCATGAGCTGCTAATACTTTAGCTTAGGGGAAAATAACCCAGAAGCTGAGGGATTTAAGGAGAATTACAGTAATTAGAGCCTTGATCAAATTAGTCAGCCCCTAGCAGCAGCAGGAATACTGCTGGAGGCCAGCACTTCTCAACATTTTTCAATTAAAGGATTGCTTCAACTCTCTGAAAAAAAATCCACTGCTCAGATTGGACAGCAACTCACTTATGGTCAGCTAACAGAGGTGGAAATCTCACCACTCTGTTACGGCTTTTATTTCCCTCCACAGTAGTTTTTTCTCTCTGTGGGAATATGATTTGAGTTTTTTATACACTTTTCATTTCAAGTGGTTCACATATGACCTGCTCTTGTTGTAAAGTCCTCTAAACTTCCCCAGATCACAGACTGGGAAGCACTGCTGGAGGCCAAGGATGTATTATGTTGGACTATAAATAAACAGATATTTCTGATTATAAAAAGAAAGCAGGGAGTAGAAACAGTGCATGGGAGCTTTGGTCCTTTTTTATACAGCCTCAGTTTTAAAATAAGCACCAGCAATGGGAACTAGGCAAAGGGTTGTCCTGACACACAGCAGCTCACAGCATGTTTAGGGGCATCCACAGCAGAAAAGGGTCTTTGGGAGAGATGGGGAGCTCAGGGAAGAGCTGCACAAGCAGGCAAGTGCCCTGACCCAATGCAGGCACCACAGAAAGCTGTTGTAGGGGAGCATGACCAGCAACATCCCAGGCAGAGGCTTGGGATAGGCAGAGGTGCCTCACCTTGCTTGACAGGAAACTCTTGAAGGGGCTCAGTTCAAGGGCTGCTCCTGGGGTTTCTAAGATTGGTTGAGTTGGAGATGAATGCACTGTCCTCTGGTGGCCATTGAAAGAGCTGAATGAAGAGGGTGCCTTCCTCCCTGTGTGCAACATGCACAGAGGAAGAGACAACTCCCTTCCCACTATCCATTTGGAATGTGGGTAATCAGAAGTAGTAGCTCTGAGTGACCCACTTCTGCTGATCACCTTTTAAAACCCATGGTCTAACATCTGCATTTGTTTGCTGTTTGACTGGTGAGGTGAAGGGGAACACTACCAAGAAAGCCTACAAAATCTGGTATGAGTGGTTTATTAGGGAATGGCTTAATTTGTTTTAATTCTATCATTTTGACACTGCTATCTCCAGACAAGAGAGGTGCAGATGTTTAAGGCCACAGAGACCCAGATGGACACTCTGGGAGAATCCTGCACAACCCAGAGAGGAAACAAACTATTTGTGATTAAGAGAAAGAAACTCCTCTAGTGAAGAAACATGTAGAAATTGAGCCATCATTTCCACTAAGAGCAAGTGGCTGCCCTGAGCTAACACCCAGGCCCTTAGCAGCACCCCAAGCCTGAATTACTGCAAATACAACTTGACTGAGTTCCCCTTGGATGCCAAGCCAACACCATGCCCAGGCATGTGATAAAACCCTTGGCTCAGGTGTGGTATTACCTTTCATTCATGTTGGCTGGCTATCAAAAGGCATATGCCATTGCTAATGTTCATGCAAGTAGTATCACTAATACAACTGGTCTGCAGTTACAGACCTAACTCTGTTCCAGTGCTGTTCCAGACACCTTTCACTGCAAAGCCTGCTCACCAGGAGAAAATCTCCTGGGTTAGCTCATCTAATGGGGACTTGAAAGCATCCCAGCAGGTACCTCCAGAAATGCGAGGGCTGCTCTGAGCAAGTGCAGCCAGCAGGTTACACGTGAGTGCAGGTGCTGGCAGAAAGTGCTGCTGTGTGTGTTCACCCCATTTCATGGGGCTCAGCCACTGAATTTTTCTGGCCACACATGTAGATACATCCTCTTACTGACTGTGGCTAAGCTCACAGCTCCAGCCGCAGACCGGCACACGTTCAAGCTGGGATTTGGATTAATGGCTCAGCCTAGTGGCACAGTAGTATTGAAAGCAAACAACTAATTTGAGACTTCGCATTGGAGGATGGCACTTTTGCATTTTGCAGTTAGGGAAATCAAAGCAAGCAGTTGATTTAATGAGATTATAGCTAAAACTCTCCTCTTGCGTGGATGGCCCGGGCTCAGCTGCACTCTCACAAGAGCAGCACTGCCCCAGGCAAGATGCCTGCGTGGTGCTTTGGCTGCAGGGATTGGGCATGTCCAGGTGCCACAGTCTTGCCACCAGCCTGCTGCATGTGTACCTCTGTGAGTGAGTTTGGTTACCAAGCACTCCCAGCAGCTGCTCTGCACAGCTGGAACAGACTCACCTTTATCCCCTCGATCCTGAAGCCCAGTGTGGCTGTCGAGCTGATGGTCTCCCTCCACTGCATGTAGCGGGGCTTGGTTACTGCCCGCAGCACATTCTCCTCCTCAGTAGGGGCATCAGGATCCACCTCAATCATCTTCTGGTACATGTCCTTCCTCAGGCTCGGCTTCTTCCGGGCCTTTATCAGCTCCTCCTCCAGGTATGTTCTACAAGTAGGGAAGGGGGTGTATCAGCAGGGCTGTAGGGCCACCACACGAGGTGCCATATACCCACAGACAGCCCTTGCCCTAAGAAATCAGGCTTATCCAAGACAGCTGATCCCTATGAAGTAGAGCAGCATAAGAAATAATGGAGCAACCCTCACTGAAGCTGAATTGATCCTGATTTAATTATCACTCCATCATCAACACTTGTTATCTTTTCAGTTCATCAAGGAGCCACAACCAGTCTGGCAATAACTAGGGAAGTTTTTTCTCACAGATGCTCACAGCCTTGCTGCTGCCACCCCTTGTCATGGAGGGCCTGACTTCCAATACTCAGGAAACCTGAGCAGCAACTCTGCCCTCCTAAATAAGATGTGGCTTTCAAGATATGCCCAGGAAGCTGCCCACACACTCTGGGACACAGACGAATTGAAGGCAAGAGGGAGGTTACTGCGTTCCAGCCCTCAGAATTAGCTGTGGCTCTCTCCGAGGGTTGGTCAATGTGGGCCAAAGGCACTCCTGTGACTCCCCTGTGCTCTTCCATCACCTCATTGAGCATGGCGAGCACTGTGCCTCGCTGGCTGCAAAACGGGGGGCTTTCACACAGGGCTGTTCCACTGATGATGATTTTGCCCAGTATAGGTCTGTTTTAAGCAGACTATCTAGCAAAAGCTTTCTCTACATGATGGAGCAGAGGAAGGGATGCAGCCTTGGCCAGGTGCTTACCATCACCCCAGGACCACGAGGTGGAGGTGGGATGGGTGAATGGGGGAAGAAGGATAGAAGGTGTAGAGGAGTGTGCACAGACCTTGGTTTTGTGCATCCTTCAGAGGAGCACTCTGGTGGAGAAGTTCTGCACTTTGGCATGCAGAAAACTGACATCCACAAAGTAATACTTCCTTCAGCAGTAATAAACCACTATGGAGTTGCTCTTGCAGCTCTGAAACCTGCCCTGGCTCAGCCTGGCAAGTGTCCAGGCTCTCCTCAAACAACTCACTGAGCTGTGTGAGATGTCCCAGTGAAATTACACAGGAATGACCCTGCCACCTCCTTCCCCCCAAATCCAAACTGCTCTACACTTCCTACTAGCCATGCTCAGCTCTGCAGAGGGACACTGCCCTGTGCCAAAATCCCAGCACTTCATGTTTGGTTCGCCTCCAGAACCAA
The DNA here is from genome assembly GCA_013400415.1 of Scytalopus superciliaris. NCBI lineage: Eukaryota > Metazoa > Chordata > Aves > Passeriformes > Rhinocryptidae > Scytalopus > Scytalopus superciliaris. The sequence continues at coordinate 113,858 of VXBX01002102.1, forward strand.
GCAAAATACATCGGGAGGGTTCTAGGCAGACTGCGTGGGACAGTGTTCCTGTGCCCCCCACAGGCTCAGCAAGGGAAACTGGTGCCTTTACTTAGGTCAAGCACTGATCAGTGAGCAGACATTGCCAGGGCATCACTCCCTTTGAAAAATACTGCAGATAAAAGCAATGAAATTCTTTTGCTGAGATCACCAAACTCATGATTTTGAGACAGCAGAATAAAACAGTGGTGTGCTACAAGTGCTGCTCAAGTTGCTCAGAAAGCTACATTTCCTTCTGAGGAGAATCACAAATCACCTATGTCTGTGGCTTGGTCCAGCCTATCACCTCAGGCTTGAACTATCACCAGGGCTTAAGAAAGACAAAGTTTTGTCTAGGAGCACCTTGAGTAAGCTGCCACATCCCAAAGCAAGATTGGCAGGAGAAAACCAAACCTGTATCTGCCTGGCAGCAAGCTGCTGGCTCTGACAGCATGTTTAATAGCCTTGAGGTTTAGATTATTTGCTCAGCCATAGGGATGCCCCACTCCACCAATTCCCCTTGCCTTATGAGCTCTTCTGACAGCACTGTCTTATTTAAGGATGATGTGCCCCTTTGCCTGTTCTGCCCACTTGAGCTCCAAAACCACAAGTACACAAATCACCCAGCCTGTGATCTGTGCATGGGAGGCTTTCTGCCTCCCACAGACACCTGAGCAGCATGATCGGCAGGCCTTCTTCCAGTAGCTGTTGTCTCTGTGTCCAGAGTGGGTCCTGTCTCCTTCCCACAGCAACATGGTGTGTACCAGCCAGGGCCACGTGGCTGCGCCGGGCCCCCTGCCCTTCTCTCCACCCCTCCAGTGTGGAAAGTATTCCTCACCTCTTCCCTGTCGACAGCCCGACACGCCAGTTCAAGTTCAGTAGGGGAAAAAAAGATTCCTCCCTCCCACAGAAACCATCAGCTTTTCCAGCAGCGCAAGTGTCTCCACCACATCTGGGCTGTGCCTTCGCCAGCGAGTGGGGTCTCAACCTGTCCTGCCACCAGTCTGCAGCAGACTGAGAAGGGCTGCATGGTGACCTGAAGCTGCTCCAAAACTGGCAGCCACTTGGGGTCACCAACTCTGCTGTGGAACACCCTTGTCAGCTGTGGCATTGATCACTCAAAAACTGCGGCTGGCCAAGTGGCTGCAGCCTGGGATTCTGGAGTATCTGTAGATGGTTCACAAGGAGGACACGGGTAATGTTGCTCATCTGTTAGGAAATGTTTCAAGAACTTTGCATGAAAGGCACTAAAGTACTTAGCACACACATTTTATCCCTCCAGTGCGCATAGGAGCAAAGGCTGAGCACAGGGAAAGTTTCTCGCTTGCTGAAGTTGTGCCATTCAAGCGTCATTATTTCACCCCTCTGGAACCCTGGACCCGATCTCCCACACCTTTTGCTCTCTGCCCCGTGGCTGTGTCCTCACATGGCAGAGAGAGGAAGGCTTGCACCCTCCTAAAAGCTACTGTGCCATTCTGGCATACCCAAACTCAAAGAGTGCTGTCCCCTCCTACACCACACCACTTTCTCAACATGCAGGACAGTCAACAAGCAGAGAAGGAAGGAGCCTTCCCATACCCAGGCTTCCCCATGGTTGTCTCCTCATGCTTTTGGCTTAGCTTTCCTGAAGGCAGGTGAGCCTGGTGTTCTCACTTGCATGTTTCAGGCAGTTCTACCCAGGAGATGCATTTGCTTTGAGTATCCCATCCTAAAACTCACACAACACCCCCAAAGCCACTCACCTGACCCCCATTTTGCAGTCCATAACACAGGGGGAGTCAAATTCAGCCAGCAGATCTTCCATCTGGTTGTATCTCTCCCCATCCTTCACAACGTCGCCATGGTAGGCAGGAACATAAGGCTTCAGGACATCGTTCATCAGGCGGTCGAGGCAGCGCTGCTCTGACTCACAGTGCTTCTTCAGTATCCTGCCATTGGCTGCTGCCTTGAAACTACCTGAGGGTGACAAGGGACAACATGGCACTTGCTTTGGATGGAGAATGATGCTGTGCCTTCTCAGAACAGAAAGGGCAGCCCAAAACCTGAGCAGTATCTCCACTTACACCTGAACCCAAAACAGTACCCGCAGGCTGGGACTTCAAAGCTCGTGTTGTCAGAGGTTTATGACCAGCACTGTCACACCTCAACAGGGCAGAGCCTGCCCTGGAGCACCCAACACATTTGCTTCACAGTCTATGTGTACTCCATGGTAGGTTCACATCTTTGTCTCAAGGCCTGTGTGTGGGGGCCCCTTTGTGCTGGGCAGCATCATCTGCTTTGCTGTGGATCGGGAGGTGGGCTTGGGTCTCACTCAAAGGACCCAGCTCGCTGCTGCTTGAGAAAAAGGAGGCAACAGTATCTGCTGGCCCTGGGAGACTGAAAGCCCAGAGCACTGCACCTTCACATCACCCTGCCTAGCATATAGGTAAGCCCCTCTCCTGGACTAGAGATGTGGGAGCTGCAAGCTGTGACACTCATGCAGCTGTGTGAAGCAATTCAGGCCAATGAAGCCCATTAACCTGAGATAATGAAGAACCTTTCCACGACTCTGCCCCTCCCAACGCTCTGTACCTGCATGTCCCGCTAGCTGGATCCAAGGGTACTTCTTCTTGAAAGACATCACAAACGGGGACCAGTGCACCATATTCTTGATCTTCCGCCATGATTTGCTCTAAGGGGAAAAAAAGTCATGCAGGTCAATGCAATGTTTTAAGCCTCTACTGTCTGTAAAGTCACTTCAGGCAGCACGCAGCTGTTTTGGAGAGGGAACGAGGCACCAGAGCCAGCGCAGGATGGAAGCAAACAGAGAATCTGCTCTTTTCCCATTGCACTGTGCCAAGCCGGAGCCACTGGGCCTCGACATTCAAAAATCACGAGTAACTTCACTGAAGTGGATGGTGTTACAGTGTTGTTCCAGTTGGCAGCTTCTGCTGCAGAGGGCCCAGCCACCCGCACCGCCTTGTCTTCGCTCCCTGCATCCCTCTGCGGAAGCAGCAGGGACAGCAGGGACATTAACCCATCCCTGAGCACCTCATTAGATCACAGCAGATGGAGCGGGGAAGAGAACCCAGGATTGCTATCTGACCACAAAACTGAATTCCAGCTCCTGCGGGGAACAAGAGCTGCTCGCACAGGCACACGGAGGCTCCCAGCCTGGCTTTTGTTCCCCCTGAAAGGCAGCTGCTGTGTCCATTAAGCTCCTGTGCACTGATCCACCCACTTTGGCCCATCTGTAACTACAGTTTAGGGAACAATTCCCTTCTGACATGCTGTGTTCCTCACCAGACAGGTTGCATAAAACTATTTACATGACTGCAACAGGGGCTGCATCAGACATATGAAGGCCTCCTTCAAAGGCTCTTTCCTGACAGAGTTTTTCCCTGGGTTGTTCTGAGGAACACATGGCCAGTAAAAGGCAGGGGGATGACTTCTTATCTTGGCCCCAGAAGGTGACAGCACAAACAAATCATGTGAACAATATACAACAGCAACAATGGAAAAATGCCTTCTTGTGGGAGCTGGGACAAATAGACAGCGTAGTCCTGGCTGCTCTGAGCTTCTGGGTTCAGCTGGAAGTCCGCAGATAAATTATCCTCATTTGCTCCGCTCTTAAGGCATGGGAGGGAGCCTTCCAGAAAGCCCAAGTAATCTCTTCCTCGTGCTTGGAGAACTGGCCCCTGTTCCAGTAATGCTTCGCAGACAGGCAGGGAAGAGCCAGCAGCCCCGACTTGCAGTTTGGATGCTCGCTGGGGGTGAACTCACTGCACAGGAATCTGTGCTGGGAACTGCTGACATGTTTAAACGGCGAGGAAGAAGCCAGACAAAGATGTTAGTGTCTAAAGCGTGGAAGTTACACCGGGTTAACCCTGCGCCGCCGTGCACCAGCCCCACTGGGGAGCGGGGACACACTGCACGGAGATGTGGGGGCTGCCCAGGCAGTGGGGATCAGGGGTGGGAGAGGGCAAGAAGAAAGGTCCTCCCCCACCTCCCAGCCCGGGAGAATCAGGGTAGCCCTCCCCTGGATGACAGCCCTTGGCCAGGAGAGTGCTGGCGCACCCTGGCACTGGTACAGCAGTGCAGAAGTCTGGCAAGCAGCTGCCCGAGCACGGAGTGACAGGAGGCATCCCCTTTGCCCAGGCTCCTCCGCACAGCGGGTCTGCTCTGCCGCCCAGCTCGCTTGCTTTGGCAGGGGGGACGGGCAGTTCCCTACCTGACATGAGGATGAATGTTTTTATTTCCAAAGAGAGTGCCAGAACTTGTGTGCTTTAGCTGTTCTTTGTTCTCTTTTTGGCAGAGAGCAGGAGGGAAGCGGGGGGGTGTCCCCTCCTTTTGTTTTTAAAATAGTAACATCAAGTCCTGGCTGATGTCGTGAAAAAAAAGGGGGGAGAAAAAGTCTTCGAGGGAGCTTGGACTCTAGATGAGTGTGACCCCCCTCCTCTAAAACAAGGAGTCCTCCCCCCGCTCGTAGCACAGCATCATAAGTCACTCAGTCCCAGGAAACACGCCAAGGCAAAGTGCCTTCCCAATCCAAGATTTTGTTTTGCAGTGGTTAGAGCTTTATAGATAAAACCTTGAGGTACTTCAAAGCACAGTCAGAATGAAGGAAAGCAGTCCCTAAAACAGGGCAAGCCATCCTGGCTTCACCCTGCCAGGGCTTTCCCAGGAGTGATGAACTCTGCTCCAGCTCTGCTCTGAGTGCAGGGTAATGGCCCTGAGTCCCCTGGAGACACAAAACAACAACAACCCTTCTGCTGAGCTGAACAAGACAGAAAGCCAGTCACTCACTACAGCTGCATGAGGAGCAGGTAGCAAATCCCCATCCTTTTAGACCAGAGGGGAACTTTTTCATCCAGGCTTCAGCTGGTTTCAGACACACCTTTGGCCAGGGACTTCCAACCCAAGTTTTAAGGACATGTGTAATGACTATTTTTTATGTTGAGGCTTGAGATCAACTTCAGGGCCAGCTGTCACTGCTGCAGTGGTCACCCACAATTCTGTTTCACACAGCCCCTTCCTCCCAACTTCACAGAGGCACTTACATGGGCACTTGGAAGAGAGAGGAGGGACCATCCTCTCTCAAATTCTTTCAGGAGACGCCATATTTTTGTTTTATGCCTGAGCCCACTCCCAGTGTAATGAGGGAAAGTTTGCTTCATCAAAAGGAAACTCTCCCGTCCCCTCACCCCATCACACCTTACTGCCCAGCATGCACAGCTCATTTTGCAGAGCAGCCTGCTGGGTCCAATTTTTCTGGAGGGTATATGTATCTCTACCAAATGTCCTTTTGCTCTGTTGTGTGAGCGCTCAAAAGGCAGTGAGTTTTCCAAGGGGCAGCTCCCCTAGTAAACTAGCAGCATGACTTCACCTGTCTTCTCTCTGGGGCTGCCAACAGGCTGCAGAGGAGAGATGGAGGCTGGGCCATGGAGGACCAGCACTGGTTAATGCCCCCAGTGATCCTGCCACTCCCTTTACCTGAAGCTAACAAAACTCTCCCTAGGTAAAGAGTTGCTCCAAAAAGTCAGTCTTTGCATTTTCCCTAGAGCTCCAAGAGAAATGTCAGGTGGCTGTTAACCATCTGTAGGGTCCTTCACAGCCTTTGGGAATCGCTGAGAGATTCCAGTAAGAAGTATGTGTTTATTCAGCCACCAACATGCATTCAGATATCTCAAAGGTGACAGCTTGGGATCCCCGGTCATGCCAGACTCTGTGTCAAGCTCGTGCAACTGGCCACAGGAGATCAGAGCCATGGGGTTCACACCACTCCAGTCTGACTCCACAGCCATGAGCAGGAAAGAGCCCCTCTGTGCTCAGCGGGCTGCTGCCTCCTGCCCTGCCTAGTGCTATTAATAGACAAAGGGAGTATTAAAGCTATTTACAGTAAAGAAATCTTCTTTAACATGGCCTATTGGGAACCATAAGGTCATGGCCTCCAGGCTCAACTGTAATGTTTGGTTTACATTTCAAGGAGTTGCTTGCAAATGCAGAAGCACAGGCACAGCTGTACATACATGGAGGTGTTACCTGTGATAACTCCCCAAACTCAGACTAAAGGATTTTTCACCATACTTTGTAGGTGGTGTTACCAAGTGATGCCAGTGAAGGGCAGATACGTGCTCGTCTCATTTGCCTGCAAGGAAGTGAGCCTGCAGGTTGTCACGCTGAAAGGGGAGCACACTTTCAACTCTTTTGCATGATCAAAGCCTGCACCTGCTCGTGGCATCCTGCTGTTCCCCAAATCCAGGTCTGTGGTTGCTTTACCTCCCAGAAAACTCACAAAGGTGTGTTGACCGACTGCACTCCTGAGCATGCAACAGCATGGAGCCTGCATAAGCAAGGAACATGCACGAGGTGTCTGATGCAATTCAACACTTTTTATTTAAAACCTGCTTTAGCATCAGCAAATGCCAACTGATTAGCTGTTAAGTAAATTATTTAGTGACTCTGGAAATATATTTAGCAAGGAGCGGCACCGTTTTCCCTAATAGTCTGCCACATGGAAATGAAGCTCAGCAACTCTCAGAACCAACTCTAAAAATTAACTTTCCAGGGTTTCTGCAGCACTCTGCTTCTGCCTCTGCCCTCTCACAGCTTTTGCTTGCCACAGAGTGCAGTGCCCTGAGCTGGGGGTGGGATATAGGCCAGAGGAATTAAGCCCTCCTAGTGAGCACCCACAATTGGTCAGTGGTAGAGGAGTGCTGGGAAAACAATTTTATCTGCTGCATGTTTAACTTTACTTATCTGAAGCCTAAAGCAAACTCTGGGCTTTCCCCATCTGTCAATAGAGCTTCATATGGAAAGAACAACATAGGAGAATTTAGTGCCAGCCCAGAAGGTCAGAGTATATATTTTGTTTAATTAGATTAAACAAAAAGTGACTGATGAGCTCAGTGCTCACTGTACATTTTCCCTATTGCATATGGCATTCCTTTAATATCTGCTCAAAGGAAATGTGCCTTTCTCAGTCTGCCTGTTGTCTCCCTTTCCCAGCATGGGCACTGGTGGAATTTGACTGGTGTTAGTCCCCACACATGGAGCCAGCAGGGTGCTCTTCCCTTTCCACGCATTCAACCAGAAAGATAGACAGTAACTGATTTAATTTGCTGAAATTATGGTTTCCTATGGTTTGATGTGACCAAATGTTCCTGGAAATAGCAGAAGCTGGACCTGTATTTCAATGCTTTTTATTAACTAGAGCATGCATGGTTAGAGGCAAGATTAGAGCAGCTGGGGCAGGGGATGGAAAAGAGTGGAAGCAGCATTAAATTAATGATTTTCCCAATTCTAAAAAAACTTCAGCTCCTTTTTCCCAGGAAGATCCTGAAATAGCCTAGGATCCTAAGAGATGGAGGAAAACTGTGAGGAGGCAGTAGTGCCACCAATGCCCACTGCTTCCCCTGGCTTCAGTGGAGTTGCTGTAGTCCAGGGACTTGCCTGAGTGACACCCTGGCTTTCCACTCCCTTTGGAGAAAGCCTCGCTTCTGGGGGCTTCACTTACAGTTCTTTCAAAAAGAGAAATGAAGCCGTAGTGCTGTGATGACAGAGGCCCCTGCAGAAAGTGCTTTCAGCACAGCTGAGGAGGGCTCCAAGATGTTTCACTCACAAGTAGGAGGGTTGGCAAGTCACTCCTTGTGTACTGAGCCTTTTTGGTTTAAAAAAACAGTGCAGCAAGCAGCTGAGAAGGGTAGAGTTTTCCCCAGAGAGCCCTCTTTTTTAATAACTAAATGAGTGGGGGGAGTGTTTGGCCAAAGAGTTCACTCTGTGTTAGCCTGCTCCATGGCCACGGATAGGCAGCCAAGGAAAAAGAGGTCATTTAGTTTTCCATGTTTAAAAGAATGAATGTGTTTTCTTTTGGTCTTTAAAAAGTAGTTAAGGTTTCCCTAGTGATGATTGTTTCCCTTGACTGGGAAAAACCTTGTCACTCCAGCCATGGCGAGGAGGCCAGCTTTGTTCATTGTGCTGGACGCTGGGCGCGGAGGGCAGCGGGGCAGAGCTGGCAGGTGCTGTGGAACGCCTCCTCCTGGCATCCACATCCTGCCATGTGGGTAACCAAAATGCAGAATTCCAGATGAAAAACCAGTGGCATGCTCCAGGGCCTGATGGCTAACACAGTGCAGAGCTGGGGCTATGTTCTGCTCAGCTTTGCCATCTCTCAGCCCCTTGAACCACTGCCTCTGCCCAGGCAGCAATAGAGATAGCCCAATGACCGCTTCAGCAATGCACCAGGCTGTGACCACTGACCCTGATGCTGGCAGCAAGTGACAGCCCCTATTTTACATTGTCTTCCTCCTACACAAACTCCTCTCATCCTTCCCCATGCATTTGCTTCTGTACTGCACAGCAGCTAAATAGTCTTGTTTTGGCCAGAGGAGCAGCTGGCAATAGGAGGGCTTTGGATCAGGGGACATTTCTTGGTTTACTCACACAAGGTATGTAATAAAAGTTTCAGCAGCTCCCCAAAACCTGGCAGAGGCAATCCCAGTCCCACATCCCATAGACATTGTTGAGTAAAGATACAGAGAGGCCCAGAATCAAACTTTACTAAAGTTAATCCAAGGAAATGTAGTTTCATGACGGAAAGGCACTTCTAGGTGCCTAGAAATTATAGTCCAAACTACCAAGCCCTGTTAGATAAATGATTTTTTGATGGCTGGGGCACAGAAACTTCTGCTGGGGTACAGTAGGTTCTGTTGGGGCATAGTAACCTCTGTTAGGGTGTAATAGCTTCTGCTACTTTCCAAGGTCTCCACCACATTTAGAGAGAAAAAAAATCCTAATACGTGCATTATTTCACTTCAGATGCTTCGTTTTTCAGAATAATCTTGTTTTGGCCAGGAAGGATTTTGCCTCTCACAAGAGAGAAGCCACTCCCCTTTGGCTTTGTGAGGAATGCCCTTTTCTCCAGTGGGATCAGGGAGTTGTCCCACAAAGACCAAAGATCTGGGGTAGAGGGTCATAGAGATAGAGCTAGTGGCTTCTTTGCCATCTGCAAGAGATCGGTATGTGCAGTAGAGGAGCCTCAGCAAAAATGCATGAAGCCAGGAACATCTGCTTGGATCATGGAAAAAATATTTCAGTGTATTGGAAAAAACCAGGAGCTTGTTGCAGGCTCCCTCTTCCTGCTTGTGATGGAGGTGAGGAGAATTAGAAGCAGTGAATTAGAATTAGGCAGATGAGTGAGCAGCAGTCCTTCAGCTTGACCTCCCCTCTCACAATGGAAGGAAACAAGAGTGCTGTGGGAGCCGGCTGCACAGGAGTCACCCATCGCCTGTGAGGACATTTGTGACCTCCTCACCCACAAGGCACGAGCAGAGCACAGCAGCAGTGCAGGAGCCACGTCAACATCACAGCTACAGAGAGGAGAAATAGTGTTAGAACTCTCTGTCCAAGTTGGCAAAGAAGGAAAGAAACAAAAAAAGCCTAGGTGAGAGCAAAGGCAAAACCTGCACTGCAGCTCAGAGTTGCTCAGAATCAAAGCTACAGTTGTCTCCATGAGGCATTTCTTCCTGATGGAGAGCCTTTACTGCAGCAAAGCTGAAAACCTCCTGATGCAGATCAGGCACAAGTGACTCTCCCACAAAACCAGTCGAATTACTAATTGCCAGCATTAGACATGTTCAGCTTACTTCCCTGAGCGGGAACTGATCCAGATATCTGCAAATGTATTTGTTACTCATTAAGTACACACCAATAAGGTTTGTTAAGCAATTTGCAGCTTGGAGAAGGCAAGTGAATAACTCAGAAACAGCTAATCACTTTTGGTGAACTGCTACTTAAGCCGTATAATGCTTCTTCCTCTGCAAGCAGATAGTTTTTAAGAGCAGGTAGTTTAAAAGCAGCTAGTTTTTAAAAGCTACCTTGCCAGTAGCCAAAAATGGGCCTCAGTGAACTGACTTGTGAGAAGGGTCCTGGAGCACTGCAGCCCATCTGTTCAATATGCTGATGCACAGAGCTCCAGGCAGCCAGATCAGGCATCCAGCTGAGAAACGGGATATGCTGCACAAAGATCTGACCCTGTATTCCTGTATCAGGGAACTTGTCATCGGCTTTGATGCAAACTGCTTTGTTTCCAGCTGGAGACTTGTGTTTGATCCTTTCTCCAGCTCCAGAGTATTCACCACTGTCTTTCTGGTTTACAACATCATTTCTGCTCATCAGCTCCTGTGGCAGTGCAGCACGAGTTGGGGATGTGGGCTCCTGAGCCTGTGCTGGCTTTAGCACTTCTTACTCTCAATGCTGCCAGAGGGGAAGGACCCCTGCAGCCTTCCCAATGCTGCCACTGTAATGCCAAACTGCTGCTAGCTTTCACATGCTTTTTGAGACCAGAAGACATCCTTCTTGACACCAAACAACTGCATCGGTCTCTGGTCACTTGATCTGAAGTCCAGCTCAGCACCCTAAAGGCCAGAGCTGCCATTTAGGATATAGAAGAGACTCAGCTCCAAGAAGTCATAACAGAGTGTCCAGGAGGGCACTGCCTTCCCACAAGAAACAACCTGTGCACAAGACCTGTGCTCTCACATGCCATGGAGGTGGGATAAGAGCTGTAGGCTTTGCCACTATCTCCCAAGGAATGACTGAAACTCTGGAGTCCTTTAGGAAAGGGGCATCCCAGCACAGGACATGCTGGGAGGCAACAGAGGTGCTCAGATCCTCAGGAGACAGTAAAGTCACAGTTACTTCCAATCTGGCTGATTTAGACTGGTAGGTAGAGTTAATCATAGGACATGGGCTGTCAAACACTCTTGTACAACTTTAAGGTAAACTTTAAGATATTTAAACCAGGATGATACATTTATAGTCTGCCTGGAGGCACTTTGAATCAGAGACTCCAAATGCAGGAGTAGCATCAATGAGTGGAACAAAGCAGCTTATAATATCTGCAGGAGAAGCTGGATGAGAAGGACCCGGTTTGTAGACTTGAGCCTTGTTGTTGCTGAAACCCCCAGCACGTAATGCTGGTCTTGTACACAGAAAACATTTCCATCACTTTTCCCTCGCTCTGCCTGCTCATGGAGTTAGTTCCCTGCTCTTCTGCTGTTTGACCATAACTAAACTTCACTTTGTGGAATATATGAGTGAGAAATGCATCTCTTTTCCAAGAGCAAGTGAAATGTTTGGATGCTTTTTAAGAGCCTTTGGTAGAGTGGGAAGGCAGAGATGGAAGGAAAGGAAAAAAGGGCAAAGTTATGGTTGCAGTAATTTGTTTAGAATAAAAAAATTTTAAAATTAGTCATAAGCCCTGAACATACCCACATTTACTGGGTATATGAAGTGTAAAAAGCTGATTTAGAAGAGCAGTTATAAGTTTCATAAACATGACTAAATTCTAAAGCTAAATGTTCAACATGCGTGACCTTTTAATTCCCCTTTAAATCAGTTTAGCACTTTCATTTGTGTTTGGAGTCCCTCGTGTTTAGATATCACTTTGATGATTTAAAGTCCTATTTAGGAGTTTTATTGTCTCTCCTGCTTCAGAGCAGGGATCGCAAATCCTCTGCTAAGTGGCTGGAGGAGTTTCTGCTTGCACAGGAGTTGCTGGGAGCACCAGCCTGCCTTGGCCGTGACTTCCCAGCACTCCCAACACGTTGCCATGGGATGGTCCCTTTTTCCTAGGCAGCTTCTAAATATAATCAGCAACCAGGAGAAACTCCTCGAGGAGTGGAAGTGCAGTTTGATACTCTGTGGTTTCAAATCCTTACAGAAGGAGCATATTAGAAAGATGATGGCTTTGAGAAACCTCTTTGCCCAAAGAGGGGCATTGCAAGCAGCCAGAAAACTACAGGCACATGCCATGCACTATCTTCCTTGCAGCTACAGACCTGCTGCATATGCACCACACAGTGCCCAAAGCATCTTCCCAGGAGATTTAGCACAGCATCTCAGAGGTTCTGGTCTAAAAACAGCACTATTAAAAAAAAGTGGCCTGGACCCGAAGGCAGTGCAGGTCAGCTTTTACAGCTCTGAGCACCGGTTATTCCCAGCACCAGGGCTTGTGGGAACACACTGGGTTTCTCTCCACCAGAATGAGACACATAAGCTCGTTTGCCATGGTCTGCTTCCAATCCCACCTTGTGGGTACCCTGAGACTTCCTCCTCCACCAGCTTTCCAGCTGCACTGCATTGAGACAGTATGGGAAGCACAGACACTTGCACTTTGGAAGCCTCTGCTCGCAGGGACTCCTTGCTCACTGGACATATCAACCAAAGACTGTGCTGGAGCCAGAGGCTCCCAGGAGCGCAGCAAAGACCAAGCTAATTACAGGGCTTCAAACATGGAGCATCTCTCGTACTCCGCTGCTCATTTGCAACTCTCCACACAGCAGCATCAGGCTGAGAACAGGGAGGGTATCTCCATTGAGTTCAGCCAGATTACCCTGTTCCCTATCCATACAAATCCAGACCTTGCTGCACTCCTGCTCCTTTGGGCAGGTTGGCTGTCACCACCACACCCAGGAGTGGGCTCAGCCAGCCTGGTGAGGACAGGGGGTGGCACAAGCTCAGCAGAGCAAAAGCAGAAGCTGTGTGCAGCCACTGAGCTGTGTGGCACCTTGGAGACCAAGACAGAGGGAGGAATTCATGTTAACAGCACACCTCCACTGCCCCCCGGCCCACTGCAGCAGAAGGTCTGACAGCAAGCAGACCTAGGCACAGAACCAGCAGTAATTTTATCCTCAGCTTCATTTTCAGAGTTAGAGCCTTTACGCACGCCCCTTAACCATTTTAGTTATGAGTCATCAAAAAATGCCAGCTTTAGCAACGTGGCTCGACTTCTGCAGGGCCAGGTACGTACCTCTGCCGCCAAAGCCAACATCCTGCCACGCCTGCCTGGTGTGAGAGCATCTGAAGAGCCGGCTGGGCAGCCCTGTGCCGGGGAAAGGCCAGCACCGTGGTGGGGGGAGAAGCCGTCACAGCATGGGACAAGGAGATTTCTCGCTAGCGATGAGCCACAGGAGTTCCTGCACCGCTTCTCTTACGCTGCCTTTGAAGGTTGTGCGCAGAGTTGGCAAGCCCTGCTGCACCCCGGCACTCCCCTGAGCCCTTAGGGAAAAGGAGGGGATACTCGGAGACACAGAGAAGGTTACTCAACCCTACATCCTGGTGCGGTACACGGGGCTGGATTTTCCAACCCAACCATGTGCTGACACGCAGGGGTGGGGCGGGGGAAGAAAAAGAGGATTTCAGCTGTTAACTCCTAAGAAATTGAGGAAAAACCATGTTGCTCCTACATAAATGGCCCTGACCTCCTATGAGCTGGTGCAGAAGCGACAGCAGAGGTGCCAGCTGGGGGGATGCCGGGTTTTTGGTCGAACAAGGAAAGCAGGGGCCAGCAAAGAAATTTGCTGCTTTGGTGCATGTTTACAGCCTTCCACAGGGTGCTGGGGAGGAAGAGGCTTCTCTAACCCAAAAGGGAAATGCTCATCTGAAACAGGAAAATGGAACTTTCTTTTGAGCATTAATAATGGAAAATCACCTCTGTAATGGCTGAATCCCTGGGTGTGCAGCAGGGAGAGGATGCTTGGGGAGAAACACCCTGCCCCTCCCAAGGCAGCTCACTTGGCACCCCAGGTAACCCCAAGGGGCTGATGTTGGCATGGGCTCAGACAAGAACATGCTGGGGGCTTGGGGGGGAATGCTGCTCAGCAGAGACAATGGCAGAGTTGGTGAGTGTCCTGTGTGGGAGTCCTGGATGTGGGAAGAGAGGATCTCAGTACTACAGCAATGCTAACAATACACTGACCACAAACAGCATCACCCAAGGGTGATCCAGGAGATACAGGTTCATAATTTATAAAGACAGATCAAGAGATCTGACCGCCCTTTTTTTTTTTATTTATTTAAGGGAAATAGTTTAAAAACTAAATATTTCTCTTCAAAGAGGCTATTTTAAGGCGAGTGGCATGCCACAGTGTGACACCCTTTAAAGAGGTAGAGATCATGGGTTTCACATTAAAACACAGATAGCCTTTCTTGGAACAGCACTGTTATGCTTGAAAAGGATGCTCAAGCATTTTCTGGTCCAAAAAAGGAGACAAAGATGAAGGGGAGTTATATCTGGCTGTAAAATCGCGAGGGCAGTGGCAGAGGCGATACAATGAACCCATTATAAATATGGGTGTAGCTAAGCCAGAGTTTATCTCATTGTGTCTTAGCATTTCTAAATATATTTTGTGCTAGGGGAAGAGCAAGGGAGAAATCGATGTAGGGAAGACACACAGTCCTCTGAACAACTGGGTTTTCCAGCAAGGCACAAGCCCACGGTCTCTGAGGCTGAATCTGTGGGTAGCAGCCGGCTGCCGAAGTTCTCCTGCTGCAGGCAACTATGTTTAGTTTTTCTTAGAAGGTAAAGGAAGCAGAAGAGGAGGAAAAAAACTTAGTCATCTTCTCCCCTCAGACATTTTGCTGTTCATTTACTTCAGCAGCACATGAAGCACTTAGTCACTTTGTCTCCAACAGGCTTGTTCTAATTTTACTTTTCCAAACCAAACTAAAAACATAAAAAGGAGGTTCCTTCCCAAATAAGCATCTAGTGGAGGAGGCTGGGGGAGTGAGCAGTGAGTGGCCAGGACTTCACCCCACAGCTCAGTCAGCTGCTGCAGACACCCAGGAGAGTGTTTGCTGAGTGCAGGAGGAGAGAGGGCAGGCGCTGCCGCTTCCTCTCGCTCAGCGACAGCTCAGCGAGCTGCTTCAGCAAGCCGAGGTGCCAACATCCTCCAGATCCAAGATCTGCTTCGTGCCCCCCCCAACAGGCATTTGGTACCTGTCCCTGCAGGAAAATTACTCGCAGTGGTATAACACACCGCTCCAGGTGTTTTCCTGCAACAATGCAAGGAGCACTTTACCACCTAAACCACGCATCTAGCTTGTATGTCCCTCCATTCTCCTCTCCATTCTCCAGCCCAGAAATGCCAGTGTCAGAGCAGCAGTTCCTTTGGGGTTGATTTTAGTAAGCCAGCAACCATAGCTTCTGTATTAAAAAAGTCCTTAACGATAGAAACTTTTGTCAAAACTGTTTTCCTCCAGCAGTGTTGTGGCAGAACACAGGACAGCTGGTGTCCTTCCTGACTCCTCTCGTCCTCACAAGCAGACAGGGCCCTTGGCCCCATCCCTTTCTCCAGCAAGTGTCTGCCCTTTTACAGTAAAATGCAGGCACCAGCACAGACACCAACACTGAGGTGCACACTGCTGCTGAGATGCTGCCTCAAGAGGGAGAGCAGGAACAACAGCAAGAAACAAAGTGCCTCTGAACACAGTGCAATTTAGAGTTAGTAATTTAGTTTCTCTCCCCTGCAGAGTACTGGAAGGGTGTGAGGACAAGAAGGCAATCCCTTCAAAATCCTGTAATTTCTTCTCCCATCAGAAAGCAAACCTGTTGGCATGACAGTAACTCAGTGCATTTTACAACTGACTCAGGATGGGGTTTTTGGAGGGCTCAGAAAGCACCCAGATGGCTCATGGCTTCCTGTTGCTTCAGCTTTACAATAAAGCAACATAAATAGATCTTCATTCTTTGTTGACATTTGATGCTGTACAGCAAAACAGGCATTGTTAACCTAAAAATAGGAAATGCTGTGGCAGCTTTGAAGAAATTCAGTGTTTTTCCTGTACTGATACAAACACGGTGGCCGAGCGCCAGATGCCTCTGTCCTGCTTTGAAGAACGATGAAATTCTTTGCAACGCTCATAAATTACTGCTTTGTTAGCACCCAGCAAGCTCCAGTGACACCAGAAAACCCTGGTATTTCCTTCTTCTCCCTCGTAAGGGAGGGGGGGATGCTTAGTGCTGCATTTCATCCGTGGTGGTAACGGACAGCCCTGCGCGCCTATCGCCGAGCCGGGCGCAGGCGGAGGTTGCCAAGGCACCCGCTGACGCACAGCCGGGCCCCACTTCTACATTTTTCCATTACACGGTGTTGAAGTTTGCAGAGCAGGAGGTAGCCTTCCTGAGTGAGCAACTGAGAGATCAGTGAGATGGCAGGACCCTGCAAGGCATGGTGTGTGCTGCTTGCGCTTTGTTTAAAAGAAGGGAGTGCACGGTGCAGCCAGAAATCTGCCTTGTTCGGAATAAATGAGCACACACTTTCAGATCTGGCTTGAGAAAAGGGCACACCTACTACTGCTCTTCTCAGAGTGCAAGTATAGAAAAGGCGAGGTTTCAAGCACAGTGGGATATGGGTGGAGAACCAAAAATTCCTGGTGGTTTTTGCTGGGAAGCACAGTGGTGACTCCTGGGGGAGGATGTGCTGACCCAGTCCTCACTCCGGAGTGTTACGGGAGGTAATTGGGTATGCTGGGACCAGGACAATGTGGCTGTACTAGCGTGGGCACTGCTGCCAGTCTCTTTACTGGGGTCCCACCCACAGAGATTGCCACCCCACTGCTGTGCCATCATCCCCAGTACGATTAAGGGGGCTGAGCCAGCCCTGCTCATGTTTGGGGCAGGCCTCTGCCTTGCAGCATGGGCAGAGAGCAGCAGCACAGCCTGAGCAGAAACATGACTCCATCCAAGAGCAGTCCCTTGCCATACAGTCTCTCCCAGCTCCAAGCTATGGTAGCTCTAGGGGTCAGGTTTCTCTTCATCTCAGTTCATGGACTGATTTTAACCCATCCCCAGCACCGAGACTCCCCTCCCACTGGTGGGTGCCGACAACCACAGGGATGCTCCTTCAAGCAGCAGCTCAGGGCAGCAGCCTGCCCAGCTTCTGCAGAAAGCCAGCACTATGTGACACCTCTGGTCACGGCTTATCTGCCTCCCACGCAGCTCAAAGCTGCAGGCGGGCTTGTGAGGTATTAAATGCCGCCAGACACAGCAATTTATGCAGTTTTTAACCTCCCCAGAGCCTCAGAGATGGGCAACTGGGGAACATCAAGCCATTTTTGGGCATACCTATTTCAAGTAAAACGCAAACATTTTGGGGGATGGAGGATACTCCCTAAAAGCCCAGCTAACCGCTGGACAGTTTTACACAGCCCCTCATGGCATAATTTCATTGTGAGCATTCAGGATTAACATTTTAGGGTCAGTGTTTCCTCTTTGGTTCCATTATTATGCTGTGTTCACAATCCTGCTTGTCCCTCCCTGGTGTGGGCAGATGCAGCCATGTCAGCGTTCTGTTCCCATGGAGGGATCTCCTGCCCTGCAGGGTTAATTCCCCCACCACTTCGGGGTGCTATGCAAGTAGTGGGAGGCTGCAGCTGCTATCACAAAGCCACCTCACTTAGCAGTGTGTTGGCTCGCAGCATGGCAATCTGTCCTTGGGATCAGGGACTCACACACAGGCGTAAAACTAAAATATCAGTTCATGGCTTGGGAGACCTCCCCTTCCTGAAGGAAAAAAATTGGGCATTTCCAAGCTTTCAAATGGCTCCTGTTAGGAATGGAAGGAGGCTACAGAAAGGCAGTCTCACCTATGGGATGATCACTAGAAGTTCCCCGTATCTCCCTTGCAGATTTCCTATATGAAAAACAAGCCCAGCTCTCTCCAGAAAAGCATCAAAACCTTCAGAGTCTCAGACCAAAAAACACCAAGATCAACTGGAAATCACAAGTTACCTTTCAGTATTTCAGCTTGGAGATAGTTGCTCTTTGGTGACCTTGCTGAGCTTCACTGCCTGCTAGCACTGTTTAGAGCCACTCTTTGGCCTGGGGACGATAAGATCTTACTTTTTACTGCAAAGTCACAACTCTGTGCAATAGCATAGGCTGCCAGGGCCTCTCAAGGATATAATGTTCAAGGATCCCTGGCCTTACATGGAATGAGGAGGAGAGATTTGCAGAAAATCAGCTGCCTTGCTTTGCAAATATACTGTCCCTGTTGCACAGCAATCTACTAGCAAAAGTTCTATTTGCATTTTTTTTGCATAAAATCGATTTGGATTCACTATTCCTTCAGCTGTACAAACACAGACTACTGTGCATGGAAAACAAGTTAGGAAGCTACTGATGATAAAGTGACATTCCCAGTGCTACAGCTTCAGGTACTACTGAAAAGGTTTCACGTGCCCCCTTGGAGCAGGCAAAGCATTTTAAACTGTGGCCACCACTAGACATTTGAGTCCCAGTGACAGCATCATCAGTGGGGGAGGCTCACACCTCCTGGCCAATGTACAACTGTACTAGATGGCTGAACGCACAGCTAAGTAGGGACACGTTCCCAGGATCACCAGGGAGGAGGATCCATTTCTCCTGAGCTGGCATCTCCAAGATGGCCAAGAAAACCGCTGCCAGCCCTTGTCCAGCATGTGGTCCCTGGGCCAAGGGCATGACTGTCACCCTGGGGTTACATACCGACCACACACCAGCACTTGCAGAGCTCTGCACAGGAGTTATGCAAATATTGTGGCTAAATCTTCTCCGTTCCCAGTCACAAATGTAATTGTCTATGCAAAGATGGTGTGCTTAGCTAGTGGCTGCCTGGCCCCTCACCACAGCCCACTCACCCCGGCATGATGGGAAGGCAGGGACCCTCAACATCCAGCAGTGGCCCCCAGCATCAGATGTTACTCCAGTTCATGAGGGCAGATGTAAAAATCTCACAAGACCTCTATCTGTCAGTGGTGCTGCCCAGGCAGTGGTATTACGGACGCAGAGGAAGAACCAAAACTCCATAAATAAAAGTATTTCATCTTGCCTAACACATGGCTATGGAAATAGCAGCACACACCTATCCCTTTCATGTAGTCACGGGTGCGACATGGCGCAAGTAGATGGAAGGTGTCCTATTTTACTTAGATCATAAACAACTGCAAGCTTTTTAGGGCATTACAGTGAGTCGTTCTGGAATGGAAAATTTTATATGCTGGAAACAGTGTCTCGTTAATGAGCTAAGGTATTTTTAGTACTTTTAATAGCCAGGGTGTTTGAGATATTGACAAAAAAACATGCTGATGAGGTGACTACTTGTGACACCTGCTGATGTGCCAGACAAGAACAAAGTGCTCTCAAATCAGTGACTAGCACATCCCAGAGAGTGGCTAGATGAGAGGAAGGGGAGATTTTGGCTTTCTGTAGAGACAGGTAGCTAAAAAAGGGTCACTGAAAGCATTTGGAAAATTATAGGCATGGCAAGCAGCTAACAGAGACTCCTTTGGAAGGTGCTGGTCCCATTAAAAGGCTCTTAATTTGAGTTCAAGCAGCTTCAAAAGGAAGGAGCAGAAGTACTCACAGAAGTGAGGATCTGGACAAAATCAAGAGTGGAGCTGCAGCCGTGTTTCAGCCACACAGCAGTCAGTGCTGGGATTTGGGAATGGCAGCAGAGCTCAGTGTGTGGGCTCTCAGTTTCAAGTGGAAAGGTTTAGATGCAGGGGGATGGGGAATGCACATGTGGGGCACCATCCTTTGCTCCACAGCACCGTCGCTTCCTTGGTTTAAGAAGAGGACAGTATAAAAAAATTATATACTCCAAGAGACTGGTCTCAAGAGCTAGATATAGTGAGTCAGTCCTGGGTCTTGTCAAGTCTCCTGATCCCATTGGAAAACATGAAAAAACCCCACCCTCTCCTCAGACAAGCCTGCCCTTTGTACGCCAGAGATCCTGTTCAGGTCGCATGGGGCCCTTTGTCACTCCTGTGCTGCTGTGGGAAGGCTGTGATTTGGGGGAACCACCCTGTCCCAGCTGGGCAAGGAGAGCAGCTCGTCAATTGAAGGCATGTGGTAAATTCACCCTGCGTGAGTTTCCCTTTGCAGAGTCCTGTTTGAGCCACTATCTGGAGCCAACTCCTAAAGTCTGCAAATTTTAAAGCACCCAGGAGCATTGCCTGGCTGCAATTTAACCTTCTGATAGTTTCAGCCCACGTAAATAAAAGCCATAGGGGCAGCTTGTGCCTTTCAGCCCTGTGAGAGAGCAGCCATGCCAGTCAAGCATTCCATGTCAGCTGAGTATCCCATGCTCAGGAGCCACTAACACCTGAATAAGGGGAAGGAGGACAGAAAGAAGTGGAATGCAAAGCCTGAACTGGAAGCATGCCCTAAAGCTCAGGGTTGGAACTTTGCCCTTTGGGTAGCTGTGGACAGTGGGTGCTGCATGCATGTGATGCATACTTTGAGAAACCTGTGATTACTTGAATTAAGATGGCATTTCCAAACCGAGCAGGGTCCCACCATGCATTAAGCTACATCACCCCAAAGATGTTTTCCTCCCTGAGCCATTCCTATCCCACACAGTGCTTGCTTCTCCCCCTTCTCATTTTCTGCTGGATGGACAACAGAGACTCAACCAACACCTCACTGTGGCCATCTCTTGCAGTGGAGAGAGACAAGGAAGAGCCAGATGCTCACTGTATCCTAGAACCCCATGTCCCAGGGCAGCCCTGCACAGCCAGGGTGTGATGCTGATGGCGTGCCCAGCAGCCAGCCCCGTCCCTGGTCCACCAGCAGCCAGAATTCACTGTACTATCACTTTGGCACACTCTTTCCTTCCTTGGCAAGACAGGCCAGAACTAAACTTTTCCATTGAGACGAGTAAACAAAGACGTTGCTTTTTCTTCTGTAACAAAGTTTAGCCCAGGAAGTCACATGAGTGCAGCTGCATCCAGCATGTATATCCAAAATGGCTTGAGCTGCTGGCAGCGTATGGATGTACAAAACCTGATACAGCTCTGCCCTGGAAATGCACTTCCACCAGTGCATGGAACTGTACCAGAAACATCCTGTCCTTCTGCACAAAGGCCAGATTTGACCCTTGGCTGGAGCAGATTCCCCCGCCACACACTAAGCACCAGGGAGGACACACGGTCACTGAGACTGTTGGAGCCAACTGTGTGCCCTGGCTCTCCCCTCAACTTCCCACAGCCCCCAAATGCCTCTCCCTGAACTGCTGTCATGTTCACCCAGTGCACAAAAGTCACCCTCGGGAGGACAGGTACAGGAATTCCGCCACTGGAGGAGCCCAGTTGCCCCAGCCAGCCTGCAGACAGCCTAGAAAACCACCCAGCAAAATGTCTGTGCTCTGGAGTATGGAGAAACCATGAGCAGTTTGCCTTAGAGGCAGTAAAAACATAGGGATTTGCTGATGGTCATTTTCTGCTATTAGAGCAATAAATCCATTCGACTGTCAGCCAAAATGTCAACGAAAAAAATGTGAGCTTAGGGAAAACAGGGGAAAAAAAAAAAGCATTATTAGTTGAAAGTATTTTCCAGCAAGTTTTAGAGGCAGTTCTGAGCCCAGCACCAATCAGTTAGAAAACCTGCTACCTCTGAACCTGTGCCAGGCTACCCCTGTAGCTATCATGCTTCCCCTGGGCTTCCTCACCCTGCACAGAATTTTACAAACTCTGAAACACTGGGAATTGCATTTGAAGCCCTTGAAGAAGGTAGCAAATGCAGACTGAGCCCTTTCCCCTTCCCAGGGAGGAAGGCAGGCTAGGAGGTTCAAGGGCAGCACGAGATGCTGATCCAGCAGTCTGCAGGGCTGGTGCTGTCCCGAGCCTGCATTTTGCTCACTGAAAAATAATTTCCACTGATATCACTGTTACTGCATCCCCACTTGTGCTCCTTCTCTTACCTCTCTTCCCTCTTTGCTGGGCTTTTCTGGATGTTTTCCAGTGGAGGACATTGTCCTCGTAACCTCGAACCTACATGTGGAGAAAATGTAACGCAGACAGGCCAGGTGAGCAGATCTGTGGTAGCTCTGCTTCTCTTTTAAAGCAGAACCCCTGCTGCCAGCTGCAAAGGTGCCTTCAGCGAAGACTGCTGAAAACAGGCAGGATCCCACACCCTGTGATCATCTCATTGCTCAGCCAGACATTTCCAGCCCCTATATTGGGGTTGCCCCTATCTTATTCCCTGTAAAAGCGCAGACATGGAGGCGTTTCGCTGGAAAACTGTTAGTAATCCCATTTCCCGTGGATTTGGGGACTGTTGCCTCAGCTGGATCGTCTGCTCTGGAGTCCCCTAACATGTCCTTATGTTGCAATACACCATGGTTGCCTAGTGGGAGCCAGCAACAGCCAATTCCAGTGTTCCCACTCAACAGCTCGCTCCCTGCGGAAACAAGCTGTCAGGGCTGCACAACTGTGATGACAATCTCCAGTTGTGCTGTGCTCTCGGCATGCAGCCCATTCCCAGAGGATGGGCAGGATCCTCACACCAGGTACTTTTCCCAGGTCCAGCAGGCAAGCTGTTCTGTTCTCATCCCACCAGCTGATTTTGGCAGCGCTGAGCAGAGCAGGTTGCTCCGTGGGTCAGCACTTGCTCTCAGTGACCGGGAAAGATGGGTCAGCACAGCTCAAAGCTATCAAACTGCTCCTTCATGCCAAGCATTCCCAGCTCATGCTCAGAGACACAGAGGTCCCAGGTTGAAGCACTGCCAGACCAGCACAGTAATCATATCACTTGAAGGGCAATGGTCCCTTCTCCCCGTGGAAGAGAGCGACTTTCCAGACCAGCAAGATGTGTGCCTGCTTGGGGCTGAGCAGAAACTCAATTGCAGAAGTGAGACTGAGAGGCAGGAGGAGGACAAGAGCCCTGCTGCCCTGGCACTGGTGCCCAGAGTGTGAGGTTGCCGTGGGACAGGCAGCCTTGCAGGAACACACAGCTTACCCCAGAGCTCATCGGGAAGAAGATGATGTAGAGCAAAAGCTTTCTCAGGACGCATCCACAAAGAGTTTCTTGACATGGGACTGAGTTGGACTACCGTGATCCATCACAGCTTTCTGAATTCAAAGCCAGGGTGCGATGCCTGCCCACATTCACACCGGGGCAGGATGAAAACTGAAAGCCATGGTGATGACCCAGCTGAGGGGAAAGGAGGAATCAGCTCAAAGTGTTGTGATTTCCGCTCAGCCCTGTTGATTCCTGCAGTTACTGAAGTGGCACTGTTTGTTGATGTAACAGGGACTGACTCAGTGGGAACAAACCCCGAGGGAAAGGTCCTTCTGAAATATTTGTTCCTATTATTTACTCGGTGGCTTAATCAGACATCTTTGTAGAAAAATCAGCAAGTACCTCCCCTTGTAATTTACAGAAAATTAGGTCACTGGCCCTGATTCATTTACAAAGGGCTTCCTAGGAACCAAAATGTTGCGGCAGAAGAAAGTGAGGCCACATCTTCTGCATCCCAGGACTGCCACCAACTAAAGCACATATTTTGAGTGCCTGAGTCTGAAAAAGCAAGTTCGTTTTCTTGTCCTAGGACACACTTTCTCCAGTTGCAGATGGCAAACGGGGAGACATGAGAACGTGAATTTTTGCTACAGCTGCATGAAAAGTCAGGTGGTGATGAATTGCATATCCACACCACACATCATCAAAATGTACTATCAAACACAGAGCACTCACAAGGAAATGACAAGGTTTGGTTTCATCCTTTCAGTCTGATGCAAAGCTTCATTTGAACTTTAAGCTTATCTTTGCAATGTTGAGCATGAACATCTGCTATTTCTATGGGATCCAGAGGAAACTTCACAAGAGCAATCTAGAAGACAGCCATTTAGCACAACCAGATTTCTAAACTATAGGGCAACAGTATTAAATTAGGCTCCTTTCAACACACACAGAGAAGAAGAACAGGAAAGGCAGAGGCCTCAAGACCTCAAGAGCTCTAGTTTGAGACTAGGGTTTAACACAAGTGATATTTTTCCAAAACATAAGCAGTAGGTAAAAAGCCTACCCCTAGATTGATTCAACTCTACCATTACTTGAAAAGAGCAGTGCAAAATAACCCACTTTCAAATCAGTCATGAACAAGTAGAAAGTCACTGGCTTGCTTGGAAGGTCCTTCTCTTCCCACTCCCAGTGCCTCAGAGTTCCCCAGCCAGTTATCGAATGCAGGCATACAGCACCCAGGATCTGGCAATAAAAAATGTTTCCAGGGAAAGTGGTTGGGTTGGCAGCCGAGGTATCAGCAGATAAATGCACAGAAAAGAAAGTTACAGCTTCCCAGAGGAGCAGGTCTAGAATGTTATTCCCACCCAACAAGTCTGAGTTTCCTCTATTGCGCAGCTTGCTTGAGGCTTGTCTTAAGACTGTTTGGTGAGATACTGGGCGTTTACATACTGAGGAATAGCCAACCTCGAGAAGAGTAACATATGAGCATTAAAGCCTTTGTATCAGGTTTTTCAGATGCACACAAGTACTGTTCTCCACTGTTCGTTACACACAGATAGTAGCTTCAGAAGTTTAGGAATCTACACAACACCTTCATGTTGCTGTGATGGCCAAACGAAGGCACTGTGTAAATTCCTAAACTCATCAAGTGTCTCTGGGCTGTGGGACACAACCAACCTCCACCCCAGCCCCTAGGTGGAGGGGAGAGCATGAAGACATGACTGAGACAGCCGCGAGTGCTGCTGCCAACGTGATTTGCAAGGTGGTTGTTGATCCCTGCCACCCCCCTCTGCCCCATTTAGCTCTGGCAGAGCAACCCACGCACAGGATTCCTTCACAGCTGAGACAGCTGCTACAGCTGGCACAGAGACCCTGGGCCCGAGGGATGGAGATGCGCAACAGGGCCACTCATCCAATGCAACCCAGGCATGGGTTTTCGATCTCTGTTTCTGGGTGGTGCCCCACGAGAAACAGGGAAGGTGTTGCAAAGTCATTTCAACCTGGTAAGCCTTGTCCCTACCTGAACTCATTAATCAATTCCTGTCAGAGAGAGGCAGTAACTTCCATGGTATGCTGCCAAACTCCTTCCTCCTCCACTCCACAAGCGATCCAGAGGTGCTTTACATACCACAGCACCCGTGTCTGGATCAACAGGCAGAGGATTTGCCTTCTGCTCTCCACCCTTCTCCACCAGTAAATCTGGTGTTTCACACCCTACACACTCGCATTTCTCAGCTCAAGCAGTTTTAGCTTTGTTCATCCTTTCTGCACCACTTCTTCCCAGATATGCCCACCAAAGCTGAGGCCCCTTGTGCAACAGGACATCGTGCTGCATCTCCAGGAACAGGCCCTCCATTTCACAGGCTATGGCACCTGGGAGACATGCCAGCAGGTCACCCGTGTTTTCCTAGGGAATGTGGCAACCACTGATCCCTTTGTTTTCCTATTCTGAAGAAACGATTGCCCTCAGTGTTTGTCAACCCCAGATCTCTCTGATATCATGGGATGCTTGTTTCTCCATCCCCGTGGGACAATCATGCACCACCATCGGGGGCCACACGACCGTGGGGCACTGTTACCACTGGAGCGGAGAAGTGGGAAGGACAAACGCCATCCTTCCCAGCAAGTAGAGGCATCAGCTTGTGAAATGTGTTGGGATGGGCTGTCCTGCTGACACAGACGGCTCAGGAGTGAAGAGTAGTGGCTGAGATGAGGTCAATTCCCTTTGTCACTGCCAGTACTTGTGGGGATGGCCATGGCATGCCAAACAGGCAGCACAAGGTACAAGGAAAGCAGAGCAACAAAGGGCCTGTGTGCTCCATCACAGAGTGATGAGGGATGAGGGAAGAAGACTAGCACTGGTGGGATGTGAGGAAGAGGCAAGGCAGAGTAGCCCTTGCCTGCTGTGCTGCAGAACTGAGCACTGCCCTGCTGAGTGAATGCCCTCAGACAGGCACTTCTTCTGTACTGAGCTTCTTCACCACAGCTTAACCCCAAAAAGCCTCGCACTGCCAAAACAGCTTCTTACAACATCAGCTCAGTGAATCTCAGCTGCCATTGAGAGTGAAAAATCTCTCTGCAGCTCAAGCGAGTAAAACCTAAGCTGCAGGGTGTTGAGGCTGCAGGACATCCTTCTGAGAATGCAAGTGGGTTAGGCAAGAAGAAAGCCAAATCTAAAGTCTAACAGCAGGCCACAGAGACATCACAGCTCACAGTCAGAGACTGCACAAATATTCCCTGTTGTAATGGAAGGCCTTTTATTGTGAAAATAAGTCAACCAAGTAAATGACTTTGCCTCCTTATTCATGAAAACTTTCTTTACACCTGTTTATAGCCAGTGGCCCACAATTTGCCTGATACAAAACACTGCACTGTCACAGGAATGAACATCCTCAAGTTCCTCTCATTTCCAGGGAGTGAAGGCATTTGACATCCCTGAAACCAGACCTCTGTCCTCCCCCATCACCCTGCTGTGCAGCACTCAGTCACTTCATCCACCCAAACCTCCCCCTTTTCCTATCTCTCAGCCATGTCTCAAACTTTCCAAGCATCTCTCACTCCTCCCTGTCTGTCCAACCCTACCTGTGACAGGAATTCCCACAACAGTCCATCCTCGTTGGCTCGCCTTGGGCACCCCTGCATCGCAATCCTGGGGGAAAGGCTCTTCCTGTCACCCACTGTCAGCCCAAGGTGTGGTGAGTTCTGGGAGAAGCAGTGCCTGAGAAACTAGGTGCTCTCCTGCCTCATGTTTCACTCCTCAGGCTCTGACGACAGGTCTCTGCTCTGCCCAGGAGGCTTTATAATTCGCATGTGGCAAATCCTTAAGCTACAGGCAGTTTTCCCAGAGGTTTCCCGGATCTCCTGTGCAAGGCCATTGCTATAAATCAACTGGATTGCTTAGTCACCTCTGTTTGTCCAGTCAGTGCCAAGGCAGACCTGCTATTTCACAGCACAGCATGTACTGTACGAAGGAGCCAGTTCCTGTAAATTAGATGCACCACTGCAAACTGAATCGCATATTGTTTTCTACATCAACTTGTTTTCTACTGGACTGAAAGAAACATACTTTACAATCATAAATAAGACAAAGAACAAAAAAGAGTGAGAGAGCTACAGAGTTAAAGGCTGCCTGACAGAGGGCCATGTGTGCCTGGAAGACTATGGTGTGACTCTAGGGACTGAGGAGTGAGGAAAGGGGAGCTCTGAACAGTGGTCTGTACTCCAGAAGGCACTGGATATGCTCACTGAAGCCAGAGGTTTTCCCTCAGGGTCACTACACTGGAGTGTGAAGGGCTGAGACTCTTCAAGCAGTGTTTATGAGCATGAAGCATTGTGTGAATCAATAGATGCTCTTCAGCCTTGCTGGTGTCAAAATGGCCTACAAACCAGAGGTATCCAAGTAAATGGATGCTTAAGGAAACACTGACCTCTCTATCAAGCTGTCCTTATTTCTAAAACAGAGCGTACCTCGACTGCTCAGCAGGGATGCTGTCAAGGATGCCTGTGACATGACTATTCCCACATAGCTGTGAGCCCTGGAAGCAAGACAGCATTTGCTGTCCCCAGCTGGGGGGCTGCACCCCACAGCTCTGAACAAAGGGCTCCCATGCCTGCTCCAGGCACTGCCACAAAAATGCTCAGAAAAACAAGTGCAGAGAGCCTGGTGTGTGTGATTTCAACCAAAGTACAGAGAGGCCCAAATCAGCCAGCAGGAGTAGCTGGAAAATTCTACTTTGACCCATTCTCTGTTCTTCCTCAGGGGCTCCCAAAAAGCAGGGCAGCTTCTCCAGTGCTTGCAGTCATTATGGGGCTGTACAACACCTCCTCGTTTATCTGGACAAAAAAATTGTGTCCAGCTCTTTTCTATTGGAAAGGTTTGTATTTCAATTCTCCTTACCATACTGATTATAAAATCCAACCTTTGACTTGTGTGATGTATAAATAAACAACATTTAAAAATCTGGAAGGCCTGTGGCAGAGGAGAAATAGTCAGGAAAGCCTGTGTACTAATGCTGAGATAATGTTTAAAGTAAACAGGAATCGGGGCCTATTTGTGGTACATCCTGTACAACAGAAGAGATGAAAAGATGATGCATTACCACCCAGACCTCACAGTATAAATGTGTAACTTCTAATAAAACCGTCCATATTTCAGAGGCAAAGAAATAGTCTAAATCCTGTGAGGCAAGTCACTGCTGATGGCTTCAGGCAGAAGTGATTGACAAAAGCAGCCAAATTGCTTCCATCAAAGGACGGGAGTTTCATAAAGAGGTTGCAGAGCCCTCAGGAGCCTGCCCAGAAAATCAGTGCTGCCAGTGTCCCTCTGGACTTGGTGCCTGGATTTAATGGCATTGACTTGCCAGGAAAAGAGGGCAGTGAGAATAATGAAGGAAAAAATAGAGAAGGGAAAAGGACAACAAGACCTTCTGGTGACAGCAGAGCAGGTGAAGCTGGAATGGACCATGTTCACGCTGTGGCTCTTCTTAGCAGAGCCTGATCTCCAGTGCAGGAACCCTGTGCCTGGCTCTCCCACCCCTATCCCCCCACCAGCAAGGGCACAGGGTTTGTGCCTTGCTTCCCCAGGAATGGGCACAGGGGCCCAAGTTCACAGCCAGGCTGCCGTGTCTGCTGCTGGAGCTGCCAGAGGAGCAGGGAGAACCACACAGGGAGAAGACTATGGAAATGCAGACCTGCCATATCCTCCAAAGGATGAAGCTGTTCCCATCCCAGACTGCCTTCAACATACAGCATATTTTTAGTCACCTGTCTACTTCTACCAGTCCTCCAATGAAAACCTGACGAAAACCTCACCAGGTTGTAATGCCAGCTTTGGGAACAAAGCATCCAGAAGGCCTAGGTGGAGACTTCTTATTGGTAACTGGGAAACCTAAGAGCAGATGCTCATGGTGCAGGACATCCCTGGCTAAGGGAGGTACCATAGATCCCACCTTACAGACCCAGGTGGGTCCCTGTGACAGAGCATCCCTGTGGCCCCAGCATGCCAGCCTTCCCTAGGCTGTGGTGAGGCATGAAGCAGAACTGGGCACCAGTCTGAAATGAGGCGACAATGCAGGACATGCTGCCTCACTCCAGGGTTTGTAATGAATGCTGCTCACGCCTCTGCGAGGCTCCTCATGACTACCCACCTAAATGAGCAGGCTCTTTGTGACAGGTTTTCTTGGTGAGAGTCACAGAGGTGCTGTGGGTTTAAAGATTCACCAGCTCTTTCTCACTCTCCCCCTCCCTCCACAGACAGCATGCTTCTATTCTGACCTCAACTACTAGAGCAGCTAGGGATGTTTGTGATTTCCATGAAACTAAAAGTAAAAGCAGCCTTTATACTGGACAAAATCATGAAGGGTTTTTTTTTTAAAAGCACTTTTTAAAAAAAATAAACTCCATTTAAATGTCAGTGAGAGCTTTGCTTTCCAATAAGAATGAAGGGAAAACTGAAAGAAGTTTTGAAGCTGGGTGGTGTAAATACAGCTCAGGCACTGTCAAATGCATGGGTGGACGCATTCACACCCCAGAGTAGGAGTTGAGAGGGGAGGATGTCAGTTCTGGTCACTCAGATGCAAGAGTTCCTGTCCCTATCCACACCCATCAGCACAGCACAAAGGACATGTAAACTGCTCCTCAAGTCATGTTTTTCAACCCAGACAAAAAGCTCACATCTTTGGCTCTGAAGGTCCAAGTACTAGCAATGACAGCAGCCACTGTATGTGCAGATGTGCTGCCTGTGTGTGCATGTGTGCTGCAATATGTGTGTGCCATACATGCCTTCCCTGTGGCTGCAGCACACTAAGCAGCTGTGTGGCAAAAGCAGTATCATGCCAAGATGTGCTGTAACAGAGGGTGAGGGCTCTGGGTTCTGGGTGTGTGTCCCTGGGTGTGCACATCAGGCTCCTGCTCCTCCTCAAGTCACTCACAATCAACCCTGCAACTGCTCTTCCAGCTGCACTTTACTGCACCTCAGGCCAGCTGAAAGGGATTACAAGAGAAATGCAAATCTGAAGAGGAAACCCATATGGCCCAGTTTGAGGGTAGCAGAGAGAAATGTTTTTATCGGTGCTAACCTGCTCACCTTGGCAACCCGCCACCAGAAGAAGGAAACATACTGGTTCTCTCTTCTTTCATGAGAGGTTAAGGACTCCCCTCAGCACGAGGCACTGTACATCTCTGCGGTCACACACTCCTGTAACATCTGCTTTTATGTCCAACTTCACCTCTCTGCTCCTTCAGCAGTTGCTCTGGGAGGTGGTCCTTGAAAAAGAAGAGCCAGCACTAGCCAAGTTATGGATTACTGTCATTCACAGAGCTAGTCACTGCAAGGAGCTGTAGAGACCCTTGATTGAAAGGGATGAAATTTGTGTAGGATTAGATATGCTGCTTCTCACCAGAGCAGAGCCTGGGGGTGCCTATCCCAGCAGCAAACAGCCAGGCATCAGAGACAACCTCTATTGTCCTGCCCTGCCTGTGTGCGGGCAGTGAAGCCTGGCTGGAAGCTGGCAGAGCTCCCAGCCTGATGGAATGCTGAAAAGAGCCAGTCCCACCACTGGGAGGAGAAAATCCCACAGCAGAAGGAGTGGGGAATTTCTGTGAAAATCCTGGCACAGACAGAAACTACAGGGCTGTCAGCCCGTAGGATCAAAGAGCCTACCTGGAGGAACACTTTTTGCTAGACCAAGGAAGCAAAATATGATCACTTGCCTGAACAAAGGAGAGGCAGAAGAGAGTCCAAGAGTGGGGAGAGCATTTCTTCCCACAGGGCCATGTAGCCTAATGGCACACAACATGTAGCACCATTCAACAGGGCTGCATGGACTACCCAAAGCAATAGACAAATGGTAAGGAACAACAGTGAACACAGAGATCTCAACAAACAAGCAGTGCACTCCCAGTAAAGCCTTCCCCTGACAAATAATGATGGGTGTTGATCCCCAAGGCTCCCTGGGGCTCCAAGCTGGCTGCTATCTCCAGCCATCAGCTCCCTGTTCTTGTGCCGGGGCATCAGTTTCACCCTTCAAAATATCTCCTGCACCCACACATACCCCTCACCCGTTTGTACTTGCAAATCCTGCTTTTTCCAGGCCAGCCACATGAAACACACAGGCCTGTGAATGGGAAGCTGGGCCACAGCTCCAGCACCTTAACTGCACAGCTCCCAAGCGGGGGAATATGCTGGACTAGCTACTGCCTGAAAGCCCTGCTGATGTACCTCAGACCTATCCCAAACAACATTCTTATTCCAGTCCTGAGACTTTCCTGGCAGTTGCGTTCAAGTGAATCTGATAAAGATTCCATAGCAATGTCTGGGTCCACTGGTGAAGCTCCAGCACAATTTCCCTCCTTACACAGAGCAAGACTGAAGTCTCTGTGCTGAGAGGGCAACATGCAGCCTTACACAGACCACATGAGGACCAGTGCTGCTCAGTATCTACATGATGCTCATGTACTGTGCAGAAACCTGGGGAACCCTCTGGTCCTAAACACACCTTTAAAGACTTTGCCATAGCAGTGTTTGATGGAGCAAGTACAGAAACTCAGGAGAAGAAATAGATAGACTAAAAACTTCAAACACATCTAGTAGGAATGGATGGATAGACAGTGAATGTGAACTCACAAAGAGGGTGGTGACTAGAGCCAGAATGCTGCACCACTTCTGACAGGGATCCTGAGAAGGTCCTGAGTGTGGCTCTTGTGTGGTTACCCACATGGGGTCCACACGGTCCCCATGGCTCTTCTTGCTCACCCTTACGAGCCATCACCTGGATTCACTGTGTCAACCCAGTGTGCTGTGCTCACTGTTTGGAAGCTGAACAGCCTCTGGATGCTGAAAAGCACACCTGGGCCAGGAAGGAGCGAGGCAATGTTCAGACAGCACACACACAATCACTTCCAATTAAACTCACCCTTAGGCACAACCACAGTTAAGGTTATATATAAAAAGGATGCCTTGTCTCCCTTCCTAGACAAACAGCCCAGCTGCATACCTTAAAACAAGTATCCTATTGCCTTGTTTTTCCAGGTTTCTCTTCATTTGCTGTTACAATAAAGCATCTCAAGTAGCGCTACCCCTCTAACTAAAACTGCAGGAAAAGGGTGGGGCTTTCAAACAGAGCTCAAACTGTGAGTTATTTGTGTAACTCTTTGAGATGGCAGACAGATCCTCAGCTGGAGTAAGTGTGAGGGCTGAGCTAAGGCTAAGATAGCTTGGAGACTTCCCATCAGGAGAAGCCCCCCAGGTCCATCAGTGCAGGCTGCTCAGAGATGCCCCACTGATAGCACGCTGCAAGCAGCAGATGCTGGGCATGGCTGCAAGCCTTGCACAGCATTTGCTCGAACTCACACCAACTCTGGGGAAAAACCACACCCTTTAGAATCCTGCTCCTGCAGTGCCTGAGACAGCCATGGAGCCATGCTAGTCTGTGTGATGCACCTGGGGCTTATAATCTGTGACGTTAGGTCTAAGGAGTTACAAAACCTAAGGCTGAAAGCTGTCTCAGGTGCTGCATTTAATGAGAAACCGGACAAAGACTGTTACTCAGAGTTCCAGCTGGGAGGGCAGCACAGCCTATGTCGCCCAGACCTGAGCAAGGGCCATTTGGTGTTCTTGCTCTCAGCTGTGCCCCTGTTTCATAGGAAGATGAAGCAGCACAAGGAGGTGCCTTCTGGTTTGGACTACAGCCTTTCATCACTGTAGAAAGTTGCAGGCCTTTGCCATGGGCCACATGGTGCCTCTGCAGCCCCCTCTGCACCAGCAGAACACGGAGAGTAGCCTCAGCACGAAGACAGCCCCAGCCCATAGGCCACAGAGACTGTTGTGCAACGTCACCCACACAGCGCAGAAATCCTGTCCTGTTCCTTCCACATGATCAGCTTATGGCCACTGCTGAAATCCCACATGTGGCTGCGTATCTCGGCCTGCAAAGCTGCAAGAAGGTGGCTGGGCTGCTCCCCCAGCACCTCCTCCCTTTGGCAGAGGTGGGCTCAGAGCATCCCACAGCAGACTGTTCCCTAGGGTGGCTCTGCACAGAACTCACTAACGTCTTCAAGTTTGTGTGCACATCCTTGCAATTTCATCATGCAAAGCATATGTCGACTTAACGGACAGGGTAAGTAGAAAGGAAGAAATGAAAGAGTTTTCGCAATGATCTTAGATATTTCACTTGAAACCCATTAGCTTGCAGGCTAAATAATCCCATATATAAACTTCATGCATCTCCTGACTCAGTCTTATTTACTGGGACCTTTTCACTTTCAGCCTGAGGGCTGACAGAGAAAGGCACAAAGTAATGTTTCACACAGGCTTCTAAACAAAATAATCTGGAAACTATTACAGTAATCGGAAACTGGCTTACTGGGTTTCTACTGGTCCTCTCTGAACAGCTTTAAAGAACTACCGAGGTGACACCCTATAGCTCTTGTGTGACAACATGTTCCAACAGCTAACATGAATGTGGAAATACAGGGACAGCCACCTCTGCACTGCTCCTGCAGCACTGCCAGCAAGTGACCTCAGGGCAGACTTAGAAACCTTTGTCTTCTGAGACCCCAGGACACAGAAGCAAATGAACACAGAGAGAAGTGGGGAGGGAGCTCTTACAAAATGAATTGCACAAAAATAAGACTTTAAAAGCCAGCTGCTGCCTAAGAATGAACTCTGCACCTTGCTAGTATTGGTTCTAACAAATATGTCTTTTCTTGATTTATAAGATTAAGAGCTTCCCTGCAAAACCATTCAGGGGGCATAAATAGTGAGAATATGTGACTTGGGGATCCAAGCTGCTCTAAGTGCTTTTGCAGGCAAGAGGAAATGCGCAGCATGGGAATGAGCAGCCTCCAGCAAACAACTAAGTGAAAGAGGAGTTCAATTACAACTAATCAGACCAAGTATTAAAATGTCACCCTCACTACTTTAAAACTCTGTTCTCTTCCCCAGTGAAGAATTAAACCAGCTCAAGTTGTACCATACAACCTCCGTGAGGACACTGCCTCTTCTTGGTGCAGAGAGACACATTCCCAGCTTTTCCTGCAACTAACTGTGAGCACTAGCTAGTCAGTCAAACTGTGTGCATCTTCTCATTGCCCATCCTCTGGTGGCATAGTCTGCCAAGGGCGTGTTTGTGCACGTTAATTGCACAGGGAGTTTTAAAGATGAGGCAAGGGACCTGTAGACCTAATTTTGGAGATGAGGACAATCTCAGGGACTGGAATGGGGAAGGAGAGCAGGGCTGCAGGGATCTGGCTGGGGCAGCCAGAGGACGTCTCCAATGCAGGTAGGCTCAAGATCCATGCCCTGCTCAAGTCATCCACCTCAACCTAGTCCATGAGTGAGGGAACCCACAAAATAACTGGATCTGCCTGGGTTTCTCTTGGCACATCCCGTGGGTATCCCCGCAGAGATGCGACTGTTCTTTTCTCATCAGTTCTCTCACTGGGGAAAGAAACTGTGTCTCCTTCAGAACAGCTGGCAAGGTGGCACAGGGTAAACAGCATCATTAGGACCTGGGCACCTTCCTTCCCTGTCACACTGATGCCTCCCAGTGCAAGTTAAAGCACAGTAACCCCCTCAGCTCTGCCAGAAGCAGGAGCCAGCTGGTGAAGGAAGCCTGCAGAGCTGAGGTAAAACCAGGCAACCAGGCGAGGGTCTGGATTAGCTCTGCAGCCCCTTTCCTCCCTGAAACTGCAGCACAACTCCCTGCTCTTCCTTGTGACTCTTAGGAATGATTTACGATACCAGCTGCAGACACCTGAGGAACTACAGACTGCTCCCACATCATGGCTCAATTTTTCCATGTTTGAGGTGTGAAGGAATTTTGCACGTAAGATCTGAGACATGAATGTTGCATCCAGGTATGTGCACAAGTCCCACACCAGGGCACACACCTCCAGCATGCACATGCATGGAGGAGGCATGAAAACACACCCGGCCAGATTACATGGGATTGTTTTTATTCATTTACTGTAACATTTTGTCCTTGGGACTCAAATTCATCTCACCTATTTTTAGACTTGTCCAATGTAGATGACTGCATCTGTGCTAGTTAACTCCTTCTGCAGTTACTGCACTACTCACACTCAGCTCCTCTAGTGCTGTGCAGGCAGGTCACACACACTGCGCTCTCCAGGGGCCTGTTTCTCCCCACAAAGAGAGGCTGGCTCACATCTAACTATTTGCCACAAACCCCACCCCAGTCATCATTAGGTACCTTTAAAGACTTCTTAGCTGAGCTCTCCTCTTTTTCACCTGCCTGTCCAGGTCAGCCTTGCAAGATGCTTTTGTCCATACCTGTAACTTTTCACATGGTTTTCCCCTCCACTTTCCTCCTTTTCCAACTCCTGATGAGCTTTTACACTCCCTTTCTCCCAAACTTCCCATTCCGCCTCCACCCCACGACACCCACCGCTCCTCCATTTGCCCAGAAACTAACACAGCCAGCGGCTCCACCAACCTTTGCCCTCATCCTCCAAGGACATGGCTCTCCCACCTCTGTACCCCGCCTTGGGGCACCCGCTCACTTCCCTTTGTCCCCATGCCAGCCACCACCGTGCCCCCACACCTGCATGGGGCTGTCCCCACACCGCCCCGACCCCGACCCACGCAGGCTCACCCCACAGAGCTGCACGCCGCCATCCCGGCTCTGCGCGGAGTGGGAAGCCGCAGGGACGTGCACGGTTTACACGTGGCTAGAGCAGATTCCCAGATGGCTTCGCAGCTTCCCTTGCATTCTCCTTAGTCTTCCTGGCCTCCGTGGTCATTTCCCT
This sequence comes from Scytalopus superciliaris, assembly GCA_013400415.1. Lineage (NCBI taxonomy): Eukaryota > Metazoa > Chordata > Aves > Passeriformes > Rhinocryptidae > Scytalopus > Scytalopus superciliaris. The sequence goes on from VXBX01002102.1 coordinate 149,187, forward strand.
TTTCCACCTGCCTTTCCCCTTCCTGTCCGCCTTATCTCTCTCTCCTGGCCCGGCTCTCCCACGCCGCCCCATCCCGCTCCCGCAGGCACCACCCGCGCAGTCCCTCGCCCCCAGCACTCACGGCATCGCCTCCCCTCGGCAGCCCCAGCCGGCCTTTGCCCGGCTCCACCGCCGGTGTCGCAAGCGAAGGACAGCTGAAAAGACAATCAGCGAAAAGCTGGGGAGAGTCTGCAGCTAAACTTGACAAAATCCTGGGGAAAACACGGCCGGAATGGAATCGTGCTCCAGTTCCAGTTGGAGCATGTGACGGGATTGAAAACCCTTTGTATGCCTCTGTGAGAGCAAGTAAAGGGGGAAAAAGGAAATGGGGACATGATGGGTGAGTAGAGAGGCAAAATGTGGGACTAATGGGAGGAAAGAGAAAAAGGAAAAAAGAGAACAGGAAAAACCAGGTAGATTTCTTAGGAGCATTTCACATGTTTTTTTAGAAGTTGCATTTCCTTTGAATTATCTGTGCTGGAGATATTTTCAACCCAGCTCCACTTCCCTTGAAAGATTAATTTGGCATGCATTCAATTCTCAAATGAGCTTGCAAAACATGAAAGAAGCTGCAAGTGTCACTAAAATGTAGGATCAGCCTCAATTCTGAGATTGACAAGTGTACATCTCCCTCCTTGAGAGCAAAATGGTGTCTTCTCTGATCCTCTCCTTTGCTCCTCACCTACCCCAACCTCTCCATGTCCAACTCCCAGTAAAAGAAAGTTTATTTTTCCTCTAAGTGGCATGATAGGCATTTCATAATTACGTAGGATCCTGATCAAGTTGAGAGATTAACTCATCTGGAATCTGATCCAAGGACACGTAGGGAAAAGATTTCTGCTTCACCCCTGGGTGCACATGATGTACATCATCAAAAAGAAATGTTCTGTTTGCTTACAGACGCAGAAGTGGTAGACTTAAGTCCCCTTGGCACGAGCAACAGCCCTGATCTAGGAAGAGAAACTGCAGTAATTTCAAAATTGTTGACTGAACTTTCACAGAATGTACTCAAACCACTTTTTCCATTGATCTGACGACTCTGGTTACTCAAAAAGCTCCTCAGTCTACTTCCTGTTCTGCTGGAGAGCTCAGCAGCCCTACTAAGAAACGGAGGGAAAAAAAACCCAAAATCTAACTTTATTTTGAGGTCATCAGAAATAGCTCTGGTGGATGGTTCCTATTTTTGTTCCAAAAAAGTATTTATAACTTTACTGCCATCAGAGGGCACAGCAATCTGACCTGCCCTGCTCCCTGGGATGCCAGTTCAGCACAGTCAATGAGCTGAGCCCATGCACCACTGCCAACACAGTCCTCAACTCTGAGCACAAGAGACCTGCTGTAGGAAGAGAGGGGAAGCTTGGTCTTTGTGCCACATTTTGTTGCTGGTCTGCCCTTGCTGTGATTTCATATCCCTTGAAGGAGCCAGCTGGGAGGGGGATTTTGCAATGTGGGCAGCTCTCCATGGTCTAGACATTTATATAAACAATGCCCTAACCCAGCCCATCTGTGTTTTGTGTTATTCTTACTCTGGATCAAATTTATGCCTCGTGCAAGCCCACCAGAACCAAAAGAGCTACAACAGACTTGATTTGTCCCAATCTCATTCCAGTCTTGCAACTAAAATGAAGTGACATTCTAGAGTGTTGATTCTGCACCATAAAGATGAGAGGGAAGAGCAGTTCAAGGAGTTAGTGAGCAGTTTTTGCTGGCCCTGGTTCCTGCAGTAGCAAAAGAAGGCAGCAAGGGACCAGCAGACAGCAGCAAAGAAACTCCTTCCAGTGACATCAGCTGGATCTGCCACTGCAAAATCAGCCCCTGAACCGACACCTGGAGTCTCCCTTGCTTTTCCAAAAACCACGGGATACTTTTGTGATTAATGGTGAAATCTGTGGCTTATCATTACCCAATATGAAACTTACTGTGTCTTAGGGGTTTAAAGGGATTAGAAGGTATTTTCCAAAGTATTCTGTCTTTGGAGAATTTATTCCCCAAAGCTCTTACACTATCCGCGCTGCCTTAGAGACGTTAAGTGCCATCACATTGCTAGTGGTCCCTGCGCCAAAGCTTGTTTTCTCAAATCCCCACTCGCTTCAATAAACACTGACACCAAGTAATAACATTCACTATGTGTGTTGCAATGTGTGCTATGTTACAGCTGGCCGTGCTGTCTAAACTGGCTTGCAGTTTAAGTCCCAAGCAAGTAACTTAATGGCACAGTATATGGAAAATATTGCTGTTATGCAAACCTCTGTTTTCTGACAATAGCCAGTAAAGCCACTTTCCTCCCTTAATTTTATACCCTGGAAATATTCTAATTCTGCTTGTTACACCATCAGTAGTTCTAGCTGGTTTTCCAAAGGCAGCTGCTCTCCAGAAGACCATCTGCATGTTGTATGTAACCCTCAAAACTGTACCCATGGTGCCATTTCACTGAAGTCAACTCTGCACATGAAACACCTGAGAACAGTGCACAGTTCACCAACTGGAGTGGGCCACACTCAACATCCATGTCTGTGCTTTGAGGATTAATTCCCTTTCAACATGTAATAGCTCTAAGGACATGCTAAAAAGCAGAATACATTTGCTTCCTCCCCCTGGGGGAGCAAAGACACATGCTTATCAGCTGGAAAGAAGAAAAGTGAACACTGCAGAGTCTTAACTGAAGAGGCAAACTGGGGAACATGTCAGCGTATCTGATGAAAGTAAACTGAAATCCATATAGCCTTAGAGCTGCTAGAGAATGCCTGGCACCACTTCACATGGCATCTCTGCACCATTCAATGACAAGGTGGTTTGGGATGGTCCAACAATTCTGCTTCATATTTTCTGAGCACTATCAGAGCCTAAGTTTCCTTGTCAAAAGATGTGCTCAGCCTTCCACAGATTGTTATCCAAATGCATTTGTTTAGTTGGAAAATCACTGCCTTCCCGCTTTAAGACTAAACAACCAAAGCTATTCTCCCATGTCCTGGCAGCTGCTTGTGTCAAGCTGTGAATCACCTTTACCTGTAGAAAAAGTGCTTAGTTTTCAAAATCTGTTTTATATAAACTATCAGCAGAGAAGCAGTGTGAGCCTTCCTGTGTAGTCCATATGGTCCCTGCTCTTCAGTGGTGGCCTGTATCTCTACCTGCACCCCTACCTCCTCAGCCAGGATTTTGGTAGGGGTGCAGGAGTCGAATGCCACCTGCTCTCCCAGGCCTCATGACAGGCATACAAACAGGAAGGCAGATTTTGCTTTAGTTGTGTATGGGCTTTTTGTTTGAGCTGGGGTGGGGAGGGAGAACTGGCGTTCTCCGATTGTTACAGGAAAGCCAAATCAGCTTACACGCTCTGCCCTTCTGGCCTTTCTTTCCATTCAGCCCAATTCTCGACCATGAGAAGCACCTATTTCAGCAGACTGTTTGCCCCCTCCTGCAATTTTAGGGTGAGCTCTACCTTGTTCTCACAGCCCCCAGCTCTTGCAGTCAGGTGGCTGAGACTCTGAGCTTTCATCTTTTAAAAGAAAGTACATTTCTACCCTTCTGGCTTGCAGGGAACAGACTGAAAAATTGTCCCGAGTGAGAGTTAAAGGCACAGAAACTAGGAAAACAATCAAACAAACCCAGCACTTCCAAAAACCTCTGAAACATTTGGTGGCTTTTCAGGCAATACTCCCTGTTTTTGGAAGAACTTGAGCTGGCAGTGTTGGAACAGTAAATGCATGACAGAAGGAACTGCATAGTTGATACGCACACTCTGGCCTTGATTCCTCGTCCTGCTGCAGGCACTAATCCTTGCCCTCCCCACTGCTGGGGGACCCAGAGCCACCACAGAAAGCAGCAGAGCCAGTCTGGCTCCCACCGTTGCCAGACCAGCAGGGAGGACAACCCACTCAGATGCTCAGCCAATGCCAAGCCCTCACCTCTACACACCTCTATGATAAAAACATCCATATCCTGTCAACACCAGGAGACCCATTCTTCAGTCACACTAAAATTACAGTGGGGGAGAAGGATGCTTTCAAATCTGCCTATTCCAGGTAAAACCCAGGATCTTCCAATGAATGGAAGAAGTCCTTCCTATGGCCCCTGCCCAAAAGGGGCTGATGTTGACAAGCCTGCTGCATTTTTTTCTCCCTCTTTTGTGCGTGAACCCTCCCAAGGCACAGAGGAAAGGGGCTCAGGAGACAGTGAATGTAAATCTCAGCAAAGCAGGCTTCACTCACAATGAAGGGATGGACTTCAGCTGAGGAAATGGCACATTGTGTCCCAGCCAGGCAGAATACACAGTGGGGAACAGTAAACTCAGCTATGGCTCATCGTACAGCAAATGTGCGTGCTCTTCCTTCCCCCCTGCCCAGGGAAACTCTGTGGCACGTTTTGGCTACAGCAGAGTAATTACTAGCTGTTTGCTCATTTTCCTTTAATGAATCAGTTGAATGAGACCAGTGTGAGTGTTGGGGGAGTGAAAGTCTGTCATTCAGCTGTCTGCAAACTCTGGCTTCTCTGAAGATTTCTAGATCAGATTTCAGGGCCTCAGGAGTTTGGGTTATTTTTCTAAATGAGGTTCGACATTGCATCTTCCGGAGAAGATGCCAGTTATCTACAAAACCTACAGCTCTTATTCATTTGATACCACAGGTTTCAGTTTGAATCACAGCAATGTGTGGTTGACCTCAGATTAAACTAAAGTACTTGCTCCATGGCATTGGACCCTAAGTTTGGCCAGCACAGGAGCTGGACAGTTTTTTTAACATCAGAGCTCAACCAAAAGACTAGGGGTAAGAAGATGTTCAGGTTGGGCTAAACACAGCTGAAATCATGGAGCTGTGAAAGGAAAACTCTGATATGTCTCACGAGGAGTCAAAGCAAAAGAAAGTGTTTCATTTCAGGTTATGTAAGTCCTAAAACCCCTATTCTTTCAATGTGTTTTAGTGGTGAGGTCAACTTTTAAGTGGAAAATGCCATTTTGAATCAAATCTACATTTTAAATGCTTGCAAAACATAAACAAACCATTCCCAAAATGAAACAGTTCATTCTGAAAGTGTCAGAATGACACACATTGCTATTTTTAACAACCCTCCCTCTTCCCCCACCTCTGTATTTTTTTTCTGGGCCAGAACTATTCAGAAAATGTGTTTGAATTTGTGAATCATTTTGACTCCCCCTCTCCCTTGACATTTGCTGGAAAATCTGTTCTCTGCCAAAAGACTGTTCTTCCAGATTCAGCCAGCTCCTGCAATCTCCTGTCCTGCCAGGGTTTGTCTGGACGGGTCTGAGAGTCTGACTGCCTTGGGGACACAGCACAAATGATCCAGAGGAAGATGGGCCAGGAGGGCAAACCTCAGCAACCCTCTGGGCAGCAATGGCCTCTGTGGTACAGAGCAGTCCAGCCCTCCACCGTGGCTGCCCTCAAAAAGCCCTGAGCCATCCTCCCTTGAGACTGAACAGGAGCTGGGCTCTGACAGAGGCCACCTTGCACAGGGAGTTCCTCATCAGGCTGCAGCTTCCGGATATGAGGGGAGTGCTTCAAGTTTTGGTTCTCTTGGAAAAATCTTGCATTGTAAGCCAGGTCTCTGAAGGTTAAGGGTGTGCACCATGGGTGCTTGGAGCTGTCTCCTATCAAGGTTACAGAAATTTTGGCTTTGGATTCAATCAAAATATGACAGCTCCAAGGCTTGCAATGCAATATAGAGGCTTGATTCTTTACAGCCTGGCAATTCATAGAACAATTTATGCCTTTGCAGTGCAAGTGTAAATGTTACTGCTCTCCTTTGTGAGTGTTTTGCTCCTACCCTGAAACTTTTAGCAAGTGCAAAATTTGGATCTCTTTGAGACCTCACATCCAACCTATCTGTAAGTCTCGCAGATTTTTTCAGGATAACATCCTAACAGAGTCTTTCCAGTCTAGCCACCTGACTAAAATTCACCTTCAGAGCTCATCACCTCATATCCAAATTTCACATCTCAACAGCCTCTGCTCTGCAGGCTTGCTCTGCAAAGATCCACCAAACCCACCGCTGAAACATCGCTCTTCCATCTATCATTTAGCACCTCTGTGGCTCTCTCAGCCTCCCTACCTTGACTCCTCCTGAGATGCAAGTCTAAGCTACTTGGCTTTTCTTTCAAGACTGTGATTTATTCTACTCCCATCACTTCTTATTTCAGTGCTGAAAGGTCAACTCCTGCGTATGCTCAAGCATGAGATCAGCCTATATTAAACAGGGCTCCTCTGAGCTTTCTCCCTTCTGGGAAGGGTTCCCATCCACAAGAACAAACCTGGGATCTGGAACTGCCTTTTGAGCTGCCCATAAGCTGAAAAACCAAATACCAGAGCTGGCTAGGATGTATAATACAGGAACAGACAACAATAGGCAAGGTGGAAACATGCTACCTCTACATTTGTCTCTCATTACCAGCCTAGCATCTGGTCAATGTTATAGTCACTTGTGACCACCTGGACTTCTATGCTGCTTTCCTTGGCTCAGAAAAGCCATTCCAGCAACACATGGTAACATGAGAAAACAGAGACCTGAGGGGAGAGGCCAAGGTTTTTCTCCTCAAGATGAGACATGGATGAGGGGCTGCTAATGGAGGAGCTGAGCTACAGTCCTGGCTTCAGACCATTTGTTTTAACCTGCTGTGCAAGGTGGCTTCAAAGACAGAGAGATGACATCAGTTGCTCCTTCCTCTGAGGGAGAGTATGGTTCAGTTTGGAGCTGCTTTTCCAAAAGCTCATCTTGAATTGTATGAGCTTTACAGCAATTTTTTTTTTTTCAGTGGTGGTTCATCTTGCTCAAAAACTGTTACACGCACTGTTTGTGTGTGAAGGTGGGAATGTGACATCTGACAAGGCAATTCTGTTCGCTTTGCAAAAAGATCAAGGTTAGTTCCCACTCTGCTGAAAGTACGGAAGGGAAACACAGGATTTGTCAAGCAGAGATATAAACTGAATTGAGAACATTTTATACACAGATTCCTAGGAGAAGGTTAAAACAATGGAGCTGGAAGAGTACACTTGTCAGGGCTTTTTCAAACAATTCTTTTTCACATATTCTTTTAGAATACAACAGTAATTCAGGTGGCTAGAGATAAGACGCAGTTTTAAAATCTCTTTCCTTTGTTTTCTTTCTGGCCACCCTGGTTTCCACCCCAGTAAGACATTCCTGCCACAAAACCCCAGGGTGAAGGGTTGTCAGCTCTAAATAAATATGGCTCTGAGGGGAGAGAGAATAATTAACATGCCTTTTCCACAGCTGCTTGGCAATTACAATTCCAAGTGCCTCCTACTGCTGTGACCACATGCCTTGCTTCCAAGGTGTATTTATTAGCGGCAGCCCAAGACTGCTTAGGGTTGCTGCCCAGGGATGAGGCTGTGTGCCAGTCCCTAGCAAGAGCAGGATGAGATACTGGGGCTCTGAGGCCAGTGCTCATCTCTTCTTCTCCCACTCAGAGGCAGCACCCATCTCTTCTCCTCCTGCTGCCATGACAGGCACATACCTGGGCTGCGCACACTTCCTGCTATCCCACGCTCCATCTGAAAGAGCACCCAGAGGAAGGAATACCACTCTGGGGCTTTCCACAGTCACTTCGTGTGAGTACCAAGGTGTGAGGTGATGCTGAACTGGCCTGAATGGAGCTAAGCTGATGCTATGCAGGCATGGATGAAAAAAAGGAATTTGGCTCCATTTCAGAGTTCAAAGAAATATTTGAGCTTATGGGCACTGATTCAGGCTCATCTCTAATTATATCCCAGGCTCAGCCTTTTAAACTTGTTCTTTAGTCCTCAATAAGGGTCACTTTGCAGTTGTTATTTGAGTTTCTTGCCAATCTGTTGTTGGATTTTCCACTCAACATTATTAAGGGATTAAGTTGTTTGTCTCATCATCTTTTATCTGTCCTGTTGAGTTTCCTAAAAACAGACTTTAGCCAGACCAGAGAAGATAGAAGGGAAAAAACCCCCAACACTTTAAAGATATAACAATGCTTTGGGATTTGCGATTATTATTAAATTTATTACTTGGGATATGTAAACTTTGCTGACTCCTTTAATCTGGAATGTATTAAAGAAAGCATTAGGCATTAAAACAAGTCATTGGATTATATTGTCCCGATACAGCTGTGGAAGAAATATATAACAGGAGATCCTGCGGAGTTATACATTTTAGACTTAGCTCATCTATTGCCATAGAGAAGAAGACAAAAACAAATGTAGCTGAGCCTGGAAAGAATGTTGCTAAAATTGGAGAAACATTTAACGTGAGTAGCCTAGGGGTGCAATAACTTTGCCTGTAACTTAACAAAACCCACCCACATAAAACACACCAAAAGCGATTATAGATTGGACGCTCTGATCTGCAGTCTGCCAAAAAAGCAAACCTGATTTTTTTCCTCTTCCTACAGATGCAGGTTTAAATGGTCCCTGCAGAGTGTTAAATATATATTACTTGTAATAGCAACCAAACTGCATTTGGACACATTGCTAATTCTCTGCCTTGGCTGCTCTGTACCTTGCCTGCAAGTGGGAGGATGCCCCTGGATATTTAGTGGGGCTGCCAGCAGAGCAGTTCCTATGGTCTACATGGTGAGAAGGAGCCTGCTCACCTCCCCCTCACTCCCGTCCCTCCTTGGCACCCTGGTCTCTTCTCTTTTGAGGGGTACACGTGGTCTTGTACTTAAGTACCCATTTACCGCAAATGTTTTGAACATGTTTAGCAAAGGGGGTAAAAGCTATTCCTACGCCTTCTCAAAGTACATCTGCAACAAACAAGGCTCAGTGGTGATCTGAAGGCCAGCCGTGGCTCCTGCCCTTTTCCCAAGCAGCAGGGATCAGAGATCATTTAGCAAGAAACGAGAGAAAAACACTTGAACCTTAAAATGCGCTTTCCAAAAAGCCACCCTGCAGATCTTTCCATTTATAAATCTCTGTTCCCAAAGGGTCTGAAACACTGCCTACCAATGGACAAACCCCCCACGGGGACTGCGTCTCTGGCTCATTAATTCAGTTTAGCATTGGATTTACCACAAGGTGTAACTGGAGACACGCAGAGGTGAGCAAGGTGAAAAACGATCAAGGACCAAACCTGCAGCATGCTCCTGCTGGCTTCAGCGGAGCTACAACAGCTTTTATCAGCATTTTATCTGACCCTAACAAAAGGAACGAATTGTTTAGCAAAGGAAGAGGGTTCTTTGATTCTATCTTGCTGCAGATGAATTGCCCAAGCAAGGGCAAAGGGACAGGAAGCGAGGGGGGAGGAGAAGGAGGTGATGCTGAAGGTAGGTGCTGCCATTGGTTAGCCCTCGCTAAACAGCCCCTTCTGCAAATGCTGACGTGGTGGGAGGAGAGAGTTGTGCCTGCTCCCTGCCATAGCCATTCTTCCCAAGATGCTGTGCTGGTTATTCCTGGTGTTGATATATTGGTCTTCATTCAAGCTAAAGGGCATTTTGTGATAGTGAAGACTCCAGGCCTCATGAGACCTCCCTCTGCTCCACATAGTCCAGGAACCCTAATCTCCAAGACCCCAAATATGAGACTTAAAGTCAAGGATGAAAGCCCAGGAGTCAAGGAAGAAACCCTGAGCAAAACTCATATCAATTCAGTGAGGTCCACACCACGGCAACTGCAGGTGCCAACCTCTCTGTAAAATCAAATGTGTGTTGTGAAGAGACAACCTGATTCTGTCCTTAGAATCAAACTCATTAAAATGGCTGTCAGCATGTTTCTCCAGAGTCCATATATGTCTTTCACAGAGTGGAGGGATGCTTTACTATTACTTAAAACCACAACAGTGCTGAATGCTAATGAAGTTCCTGTTGTGTAGCACTGATCAGATAATACATTGTACTGCTTACAAGAAGAAGTTGTAAGTGCTAAGTACTTGCTGTTTTACCCTGTAGTCCTCCTTCCAAAAGCAATCTTTGTGTTTTGGCCAGCAATAAATCTTATATATGAAGGGAAGAATTGAATTCCTTCTACTAGTCTGTCTCTTTTCCCATGTCATTTATGAAAAGAACATTCTTTACTACAAAAAAAATCACTTCTTTCTTTTCATGGCTGAAATGTATGAAAATATTGAAATAAATATCTCAAGAGGGAAAAGGCTAATACGGGTCTTAACACTGTGCAGTAGCTTTAGATTCCAATATTGTCTATCTCTGAGAAACTAAGGTCAGAAACCACCAGCACCCAGTAAACACAACCCATAGCCGTGGCAGTGAGGATCTCCACAGGCACATAGCTGTGGCAGCAGCTCTGTCAGTGTGCTGAACTCCCACCATGGCTGGGAAAGGAGAAGCTGCAGTCTACATTTTCCAAAAGCTTCCACCAGTTCTGAGCGCACTCACAGTACATACACCCAGACTGAAACCTGTAGCTGGAGACCCCGAGCTTCTGAACATACCCACACCAACTCACACTGAAAGGCACTGCTGGGTGATCATCTCTGTTATACAGCAAATCACGTTTTGCTGTCTAAACACTGATTTAAAAGCCAAATCAGAGCCACTTGCTTTCGAGCCTGGTAGACCTCAGACTGGAGCAGCTTCCTGAGTTACTTGCAGCCATGGTGCAGGCTACACATGACCTGGTTTCTTTAACTGTAGGAATAAGAATGAAATTCTGACAAATTTTATTGAAGATATTCATGTGTACTTTAGAAACAGATTCCTCTGTCTTAAGCAGACTCTTGGGCTAGTCCTCAAGATCCCAGCAGAGTCAGCAGAGAAGAAAGGTACCTTCGGAGAAGACTTATCATGAGGAGACATCCAACAGAGCTAAGCAAGATGGGTTCCATAAAAGAGCCATTTCAAGTCACCCGGCAAGTGTAGGAGCTCACATTTCCCAGAAAGTCACACTTGAGAATAGAAATTAGGCTGCAAAGTTGCTCAGTGATTTGAAAACGCTAACATTTAGTTTTCACTGTCTGTTAAATATTAACATATCTTTCTTAGAAAGCTTGGCTGGGCTTCATTGGAAGAAAGCAGGTCAAATTTATGGCACAAATTTACCTACTGGTATAAACAAAATAATCTCCAACCATTACAGAAGACTAATCTTAGCCGAAGCGACATTTAACATCATACATAGATGCCATTATTTCTCTAGTGAGCTAGAACAGAATTACATGTAAAGAAAACATTAGCTCAGCAGTGGCTTTCAGCCATCGCATGGCACGCGGGAGCTCAGTGCTGGGCTAATATTTTCTTCACATGCAAATCTGTCCCAGCACGTTATAGAAATAATATGGAAAACGTGAGACAGGTGCTGACTACAGTTTGGGTTTTGTCATTGCAAGCCTCTAAAAAGGTAAAGACAAATCTCTGTTTCTGCTGATCCGTGAAATCCACTCCGAGGACATTCAGCTTAACATCCGAAGGGTCCAACCAGCCAAGCTACTCATATCCTGCAATTCCCAACAGAAAAGGAGGAAATCTGAATGTTTCCGGAGCTGGGACCCTAAAGATGATGGGCCTAATGTTTGTTCTTCCTGCACCTCAGAAATGCTTTTTCTTTTCTTTTCTTTTTTTTTTTTTTTGTTACAGCTCTTTGTGAATGCTTCCAGTGTGAAATTGTTTGAGAAACAAAATATGCAAGAGACAGCAGCTGTGCTAGCAAGCTCCCCTATTAAAAGGATCTGCTATGTGCCATGTAATTCCTACGCTGTCAATCATGGAGAATGAGTGCAGAGAAGAAACCCTTCCCAAGGAGCTTAAAAGTGCTGATGAAAACAGACTTGAAGTAGCACCATATGTCTCTCATTGGGTTATAGCTGTATCTTCACTTAGACTCTGTGGGTGGGAGCCCATAAGAAAGCTGCTTATACCCTGAGAAGGTCACGTGAGTAGGCAGAAGATAAGCTACCAAATAGAGAGTGATGTTTTGTGAACTCCCTGGAGTATGCAGCCTCCATCCACAAGGAGTCTGAAGGTCTGCCCAGTCTGCCGAGCTCCAGAGAGTCCTCAGCTCATCCCAGCAGACAAAACACACTGCGCTGCTCTCAGAGTGGAAACACAGAAGGGTCCACCTCACCCTTCTCTTTATCCTAGTATTCCCACAGGGCTGAAGGAGACTCCATCCTTTGGCAGCACACCAGGTGTGCTAAGTAGCTCCCCGGGGCCAGTGATGCACATTACTAGAGGAACAGTTGCTCTTCTGAGCAAGCCAGCAGGGCCCTAAAGTGCTAGACATTATATCGCTACTAAATCAGTGATACCACTCACAAGCTCATAAGCTCAGGAGCTTTCAAGACAAACACAGTGGGAGGAAGGAGTAAAACACAGAAACACAGCCAGTATAAGGATATATATTCACGGGGCTTGCATGCATCACCACAGCTGTGTGGTCATGGTTTCTGTTACACGGAAACTTCCTAATCACAGTGACAGCTAGGAAAGGGAATGAAAGCATATTTAATTTGATTGATTTTTATACGAACAAATCAGGAGTGCTGTTGTAAGCTTAGGCCTTGGAAATCTCAAAGAGAAATCAGCAAAGGTCCCACAAAGGTCCACTTGGCTGACACTAACCCTTTCTAAACTTGGCTCCTTTCAGAACTGTGTTACAGCCATTGTAAGTCAAACAAATAAATCAATTAAAAAAACGCCTGTCAGCAGCAATGCCATTAGCTTTTTCCAAAAGTTCTTGCCATTTTGCAAAGGTTAATGGAAGTCTCTTATTCTGAGCAAGCTGCTCTGCCTGCTGAAAGAAGTAGAGGTTTCACAATGTACCAAGTCACTTGATTACTATTCTGCTGTACATCCTTGTGTTTCCATGGCGGCTGTGGGAAAGCCAGGAAGAGGAACACTGCAGTGTCTTGCACTGTTTTTCCAGGAAGGCTTTTTTTACCCCTTGACATGTCATTTTTCTGTAGTACATGCTTGCACAATTTCTGCCTTTCCCCACACTTGTCTGTCGCTTTGTCTCTAGTTGCCGAGGAGTTGACAAACTAGGGAATTTAGGTCAGTGACTACGACTCGCTAATGACCAGCATTGGAATATCTTCCACTTACAGGGTGCAGCCAGCTTCCAAGACTGGGACAAGTCTCCTGCTGCTGAGTACACGCTGTTTATCAGCTCTCCTTTGGGAAGGGCCAACAGAGTTCCTCAGGAACAGCAAACCTCATACACTGGTATTTTTCCTGTCCAGAAGTCAGAGGGAGTCATGGCTACATATTTTGGGTGTGAAATCCCCCTCAGAGTTGGGCTGCCGTCTCGGGCTACCTGTACCCTGGGACAAGGAGCACCTTCTCACTCCTCTACACACCCAGCCTGTGTGGTCGGCCATGAGGAGAGAAATCCCCCCTCAGCATGAGACACACCGTGATGGAGACAGGCGAGAGAAGGTACCCCCTCCTTCCTCAAACTGCCCGTGTTGATGACACAGGGGGAGTACAGCAAGTGCTGCCTCACAGCATTCCCAAAGCAGAGTGTCCCCATCCCAACAAGGCACCTGGATGGCCCGTCCCTCCCACAGCCCGGGAAGTGTAATCACTCAAGTGCCTTTGAAACCTTGCAAGCATCAATAAACAAGTGTGGGGTTTCTCCAGCAGCAGCCCACAGCCGGGGGAAAGCCACAGCTGCAAAAGCCCTTACGTGGAAGTTTACTCCGAGCTTAAGTGGACTTGTAATTAGACAACAGCAAAACGTCACGTTGCTCTTGCTGTCACTGCACTTCACAAGTCTACAACCATCACAGCCAGGTCACTGTTCTCCAGTGCTGCAAGTACCAGAGCACTCCAGGGACAGGCAAAGCACGCAGCAAACTTTCAGTAAAGAGAGGCAGAGCCCATTTTAGACACAGAGCTGCTCCAAGTCATGGTGTCCAAAATCGTGGCCACAATACCTCCCTCCCTTTCCACTGTGCAACCTTGTTTTCTTACTGACCAATTTTCAGGCCTGAACACAAATGAAGCTTCCTACCTGCAGTACAAATGGAGGATGAGTCCATGTCACATGGAAAGATCTGCCCATTTCCCCAGGACATCAGGAGGAACTACAATAGACAGCCGGACATCCCTAACAGATCTGCTAAGCCAGACAGCCTCCAGAAAGGAAGGGCAGAAAGCAGTCCTGCTGTTTATCAAACCTGTAAGCATGCTATGTGAGATGTGCAGCACATACTGCATCTGCAGCAAGCACTGTTTTCATTACTCGCCATTACCCCTCCTCCAGGTACAACAGCCCTCCCTTGTGCCAGCAGCACCCAGTGCAGACAGGCAGGGCTCTCTGCCTGCCCAGCGCACCCAAACCAGAGGTTTCTGTCGGCCGAGGTCTCCCAGGATGTGACACAAAAGCACAAGTTGTGGAGAGAGCTTCTCATGCATTGTCCCTCATTACATAGCTCATTTTCAGACCATGTGCATCATTAAAAGGAAATAGGGAGTTCATGAAAACAAATGAGTGTGCAACCTGACACTGCTTCAGTAGCTGCCTTCTGCTGTCATTATGGATTTACAAGATACTGCCAACAAGTACACAAAGTTGGGTGTTATTTATGTGGATCAGCTTTGAGTTACTGAACATTTGCACACAATCCTGCTGAGAAGTTGCTTATAACCTGCCAAAGTCAGTGATCAGCTCTGCACGGGACCTGTGGAGCCCAGTGGAAAAGTATCACTGTAAATTCATCCAGCTGCTCCTGCTGAGACAACTCCAGCACTGAAACACAAAATCAAGTGCACCTCCTCAGGATGTCTGATACATCTTGGACCAGATCTTCATCTCATTTAGCTTGAGTAGTCCCACTGAGCCCAGCAAAGTTAGTCTGATCTTAAACCTGATTTGAGCTTGCTCTGATCCAGGCCTTCTGGCAATACAAATGAGCCTTGCCTGTTCACTGCTGAGCCACCGGCCTGGCTGAGCTCACTGGAGGCCACGGGAGGTAACACAGAGTCAGCCTGAGGCTCCAGGAAGCTTTCCACAAGAGCATCAGGCATGCTTTTGCCCATCAGTGAACTGTTTTCAGCAGCAAATCAGTGGGATCTGGCACTAGGAACAGTCATTAGTGCAGAGAATGGAACAGAGATTACTACAGCTCGTGCACACAAAACCAGCAGAATTTAATCAGCAGAGAGATTGTAGTAGCTCCCAAAGGGAGCAAGCTGATTCATCAGTCGAGAGCCCCAAAATACAAAACTGTCTGCAAACATGATGAGCCACAGGCTCGTAACTTCATTAACTGTGCTTTTACTCAACTGCTGCTCTATCCTGAGCAGAACTGAGCTTGAATTCTTGGAACAGGACAAAACAAGTACAAAATAGAAGATACTTATTTCAGCCTGCTGAGTGTTTTGCAAACCACAGTCTCAATTTGCCCGAGTTTGATACCTTCACTTAAACGTTTCCCTGCACCAGTTTTCCTTGTGTCACTGAGCTTAGCAAGAGTTCCACTACTATGTGTTTATACAGGAAGTTAAACATAGTGAACCACATCACTGAAAGTTGATGGGGCTTTTCCAAACTCTTTAAATTAAGGAGCCACAGGGTTGCCCTGCACATTTCAGGGTTTTGTCAGTGTGAGGCTCCAGTGCTGGGCTCAAATCAAAGTAGTGTCTCAGAGCTGGAGGATGGGAGAGACCATGTGCTGGTTGGAGAGCCTCATGCTGAGTGCCCTGCTCTGGAGTAAAGTGGTTCAAAGCCCTCTGGATAAACGGTGTGACAGCGCAGAGCAAAGCACGCTCTGTGCGGAGCAATCAGACACGGAATGAACTCCCCTAGTGACAAGGCAAATCCCATGACTGTCTCATGCCTCCAGAGAATGCCTCAAAGCTCTCCTCTCTGAGGAGACCTTTCTGCTTTCTACTACACTGATGCTTTCTCTTGCCTGAAGCCTTACCACCAGCTCCACAAAAAACAAAGATCGGGAAACAAATGAACTTACTGTAAATATCTAATAAAGATGTGCTTACCTAAAATATAAGATACCCACAAGCAGAAAGTTTTATTCAAAAGGGGAATTACCAGACATTCTAGAGATTTTTACTTCCATGCAAAAGACACACAGACACTACGGTGATGGGCATCCACATAAATTTCAACAGACAGTTGTTGGCCCACACAGTTTCAACTCCAAGAAGGAAATAAATTCTCCCTTAGGCTCATGTAAATCATGAGAAACCTCCAGCACCCAGAGAAGCTGTACTGAGGGAAGGCTGAGGCTCGTAACCATGTATCAGCAGAAGGCTGCAGTCCATGCATGCATTTTAAGCATGCCAGCAGGCAGCTTGCAGCACCAGGGAAGCTCTGCGAGGATCATGCACAATGGGACAGGTACCAGTGCACTCTCCTGTGGGCAGGGGATTTTCTGACTAGGAACCCCTGTTCCAAGTCTGAAAGCTTTTCATGTGAGGGAAGGCAAGAACCGCTGAGCAAATGGAAAGTTTCTCTGCAGACCTCTGCTGCAACAGAGCTCTCCCCCTCTGCTGCAGCTGTGCCTCGGAGCGTGGATGCCGCCAGCCCTCACCCCACCATCCCGGGGCTGGTGCAAGACTCACCACTCGGGGCTTCTGCTGGTCCAGGGTCTGCAGGAAGGCCGGGGTCTGGTCCAGGGTGCGTTCGGGGTCACTGGAGATGTCCTCCTCGGACTCCTCCCAGGATGAGGAGAAGCCAGTGGAAGACGCTGAGGACGATGACAGCTTCCTGACGGGCAGGCTGCCGGGGGGCACAGCACCCACCTCCTCCTCCGGGCCCCCCAGGTCCGTGACAATGACGGCGGGGATGCTTCCTCCAATGGCTGGGCACTGGCCCTTAAGTTCTGTGGGGGCCACCACCACCTCCCCTTGCCGTGGTGCAGGCCCTGACTGTTCCAGGGGACTGCTGCTCTCTGCCTGCTCCACAGCTGGGACCACTGTCATCACTGACGTCCCCGACGGCTCTGCAGTGCTCAGACAAACCTGCATCCCACCAGCATCGGGGGCCTCACTCTCCCCGTGGGCTCGCGGCCGGGGTCCAGTTCCAAGTCCCACCACCGGCAGCACGGGGCTGGTGGGCCGGGGCCGGGATGGCCGGGGGCTGCGCGGTGGCTGGGCAGCAGAGCTGTGTGCCTGGATGTGTGCCTCGAAGAGCCCCACTTTCTGGTTCACCTGGACATTGTGCAGCTCCCGCTGAAGCTGCCGTGCCATGGGGCGTCCCGGCTGCCCCTCTTCGGCCAGGCTGTCCCGCCGCCCCCCGGGGCTGCCTGGCTGCCGAAGGGGCTCCTCGAGCGGTGGGAAGAGGAAAGCGGGGCCGCAGCGCGGGGAGCGGGGCGGCCCGGGGGCCGGGCTGAACACGGGGAGCGAGCGGCAGCTGCCGGGTGTCTCCGGGCCCCTGGGCAGCACTTGTCCGGGAGGAGGCGGCGTCTTGCTCCTGCCGCTTGTCACCTCGCTGTTGCTATTCATCATCACCAAGCTATTGAGCGCATAGCAGTACACGGCCATAGTAGTCAGCCGGGGTGCTCAGGGGGGCCGGCGCCACCGCGGCCTCGGCGCTCAGGCTCCGTGGGGCTGCCCAGGGTCTCGCCGCGCCGGCACCGGCACCATCGCCGGGAGGCAAAAGGGCAAGTGGGCTGGACCTGGCCCGCAGCTCCATAAAACAGGACCGCTGAGGAGAGAGAGAAGCAGTGAGAGTAGTTCTGTGCCCACCCTTAGCTCACCATCCAGCTGTGCACACAGCTGGCCAGACTCTTCCCTTCCCCTGTGCCCCTCCCACCTGCACGCATCCCCAGTGTGCCATCCCAGCCTGGTCATCAGAGGGATCTAAGTGAAGGGGAAATCAGGTTTGGCGCCGTTTCCCGTTGTCCCTACCCCCACTCCAGGTTTGCTGCCGACGCAGCTGCAGCAGCAGTGTCCGACAGGACACACAGCCAGAAACTGTTCCCTCAACAGAATAAGGGAGTTACAGTCAATTGATGTGAACTGAACGTTGGCAGCTTTCAAGTGTTGGCCCCAAAAGCTGACATTTTTTGAAGAAAGGTAAAAACTTAAAAAAACAGCTTAAATTTGTCACCTTCCAGTTTGTCACCTACGAGCAAGATCAAGTCTCAGGAATGGATTTCTGTTCAATGATACACGGGCAATGATATTGTCTTCCTTCTTGCACAGTTTTGTATGGTATGGGGCCACGTCTCCATTACTCCCCTAAGTTATCATGTGCAATAACACACCTTCATGCATGCCCTTGCTAGACGTGCCTCCCCTGTGCATGTCAGCCTTCTGGGGCATCGACCGCTGCAGCCCCCTCCAAGTGACAGCCTGGATCCCACACGCAGAGATGTGCAGCGCTGTTTGTTCTTGTGTGCCACTGTGTATGTGTGTGAGAGAGACTCTGCTTTTGTAGGTGGCTCTCTGTACCCCTGTGTACATCAGGGTGCCTTCCATCATATCTATTTTCTCCATGTGCCACTGGAGTTCGAGTCCCCATCCCATGCTGGGGCACGGGAGCCCGTGAGACCTACACAAACACGCTGCCTACATGAGTGTACAGACTTGTTTACACACAGCGCGCTAACTCCGGCTACGGGCGTACAAGCCTTTTTGGAAGCACTTGTGGCAATGCTGTCAGCAGCAGCCCCGAGCGTCCCTCTGTGACACTTCTGGCAGGTAAATGCCCACAGGACTAGCAGCGCAGGACTAGCACTGGCTGCGTGACCAAAGGGTCCCTCATCCCTCCGGGCACTGCCTGGATGCCGTGCGAGGCTCAGCAGGAGCCCAGGGCAGCCGCTCTCGGCGGGGATCCCGGCAGCGCACCGCTCCCAGCGCTCCGCCTCGGGTACGCAGGCGGCACAAGGTGCTCGCCCAGACTTTGGGTGCGGGACGGCCGCTCCGCCCGCGCCCACCTCGCCCCTTCCCCCGCGCTGGCCCCCACGGGTGCGCATCTCCCGCGGGTGCCCCGGCGGAGGGGCGGCCACGATCCCCCCCGGCCCCGGCGGCGGCGGCGCTTACCTGGGAGCGGGGTCCGCGCCCGCGCTCAGTGCG